>JBAJNP010000956.1:0-73169 GCA_036877545.1 Yasuhikotakia modesta | reverse complement strand
GTGTGTGTGTACGTACGTGTGTGTGTGTGTTTAGTTTGTTGGTATGCTCTGGAGGATTTTGAGATCTTATAGGAGGATCTGAAGCACAAAAGTTTGGCTTATTATATTTATTAGGAACTCCATCATAATGTATTAGACATTCCAGGAACTCTGAATATTTATGTATTGCAGGAATTTGTGAATTATTTAGTGTTTGAATGCGTGTTTCATGCTTGCTTGTTCTCTTATTTCTCCTCTCTGTTTAATGTATCATCTTACATGAACCCCCCCCTCTCTCTCTCTCTCTCCTTCCGATGTTGATTCTGTGTGTGTGTGTGGTGTGTGTGTGTGGTGTGCTGGTTTTCCTTGTTGTTTGAAGACCCCAGAATAAATAGTTTTCTCTGATCGGTTGTAACTTTTGCAACACCTTCAAAATCAGCACTCCAATGGGAAATTCAGAGGTGTCTGTGAAAATCTTTCCCACCAGATCTCCATGTGGCCCCACACAAATACCACCAAAGAGAAAGAAGGTCTCAATTTGTCACAATGTGTTTGTGGTAGTTTCACAGAGACAGAAATAATTGTAGTGAATAAATGCTGTGTGTTGCTCAGACATGTTTTGTGTTTTTCTCTTTCTGTCTTTTGTCCATGTCTGTTAGTTGATTGTTGTCTTTAGAAGACAGATTACAGTCACATTAGTGAGAAGATTTCTCTGGACCAATCTCAGGTGAAAAGTTCATGTTATATCTATAAACCTGCTCAGCTTAAAACTTCAGCATTTTCTGAGGAGACACAGTGTGGAAGCTTTAAGGCAAATAAATTAATGTAAAGATTACATAAAATGAACATTTTAAAACAGTAATCAGCGATGGCAAATATTTCAAGGTTTTCCATTGTTTGGTTTTATTAATAAAGCTAGTGCTGCCCTTAAATCACGTACGGTAGGCAAACTTTATCTGCGTTGACCTTTTGGATCAATGTTGCGTGTGGATTAAATGGATTTAAAGGCAGAAAGACGGAATGTAATTAATGTACAGTTTTACAGTGTGAAAGTTTCTCATTGTAGCAACAGGTAAGAATGAAAGACTTGGGTCAAGTTCAACTGTTTCTTTCAGGTTTAAACTCGGTAGAGAAAATGAAAGTCTTCCAGCCTTTTGCTGAAGGACAAACACTGTTCAGATAAATCACTACCCATTTAGGCCAACAAAAAATGTACAATTCTGAAAGTATAGGACGGATTTCAGGTGTAAAGAATTTGGCTGGTGAACTTTCACGTTAGCTTTTGAACTGTTTGGGGTTTTTTTTGCGCTGGGTTTGAATGTTAAGGAATGAGGATTTTTATAATGGATTAAATGAATTCATTTATATACTATAATAAATGTAAGTGCTGGATAGATTTAGAGTTATTTCGTAATGAAGCCGTTTTCTTGCATGTGCATGTATTAAAGGTTTTTCCTTTAACTCTGAAATTACCAATTAAATTAAATAGTCCATTAAAATTAAGTTCATCATTTGTCATTTAAAACATGGACAGATAATAATTATTTATTTGTAGATAATGAAGAATTGATTAAAAGTGTTTGTCAGGGTCAATAAACGTCAACAAACAGCACAGATCTCCTTCCTTAAACATTCTTGTAATAATAACCATCACAATCTTTTGTTTGGTTCGCTTATGTGATTGTTCTCAGTGTCTTATTGCTGATCCAAAAATTGTTTCCAAGACAACCAACAGAACCAGACCAAGACCGGTACTTTTTTAGTTTTACCTCATGCAGACATTTAAAACTCATGGCCTAGATACAACTTTACTCTCATTTAAATGTTGTCATGACAAACAACTACTGATTTATTTATATTTTCTTATTAAATATTACATTTTTTATTTCTTTATATCTTTTAATCCAAAT
This sequence comes from Yasuhikotakia modesta, assembly GCA_036877545.1. NCBI lineage: Eukaryota > Metazoa > Chordata > Actinopteri > Cypriniformes > Botiidae > Yasuhikotakia > Yasuhikotakia modesta. The sequence continues at coordinate 71,280 of JBAJNP010000956.1, read as the reverse complement.
TCTGCCATACAGGAGCTTAAACACTTCTGGTCAGAATAATTCATTCATTCTTTCATTTTTTTATTTTATTTAAATCATTATCATATTTATAAGTAAGAATATGTGAATATGAATGTTAACAAACAACTAGCTGTTGTCATGGAAACAGATTCTTTTTGTTAAGAACTGTGTTAAGTGTTCAGATCCCTCCCTCTCATCTGGGTCGGACTGTATCGCCATCACTAGAGTCTGAGCTAGAGAAAGTTCTGCACAGATGGAGGGAACACACACAGACACACACTCTTCACCGCTCCCCTTTGAGACAGATATTCGTTTAACACTTCATCCTTTTTCCTGCAGAAACTCCCAGTAGTGTTGTGGTTCTGACCCAGATCAGGCCATCCCAGGCAGAACTAGGTCAGTATAAGGGAGCAGAACACTCAGAACAGCAACCACAGATTGTACTAAACTACTGTAAGACCCCATACGAGAACCGTTTGTGTCTGCTGTGGTAGACAGACAGCCACAGACAAAACAAACAAAACACATTACTATCCAGATTCATTTTATAGGTTTATCATCACATTTGTGTTTTAATTTCAGTAGCTCTCTGATAAACTATAGTTAAATGGATTTAACCATTTAACACCCCAAAATTAAAACCTCCTGAGGACCATAAAGGAAGATATTTTCAAGCATAAACTAAACAACAGTGGCATCCATTGATTTGATTTTATAGATCCTAAACCTCAGAAACATTTTTCAAAATATCTTCTTTTTGAAGATTTACAAAACGATTACTTGAGCAAAAACAAATTCTTTTAAACATTAATAAACCATAAGAGTCATCCTGTTAACCTGAGATAGATAAACGCATAGTGGTTTGATTTAATGCTGTGTTTGATTTAGTTTAAGAGATCTCTTTTCTTGTGAGTGTCTGTGGGAGTTTAATAGCAGTGAAACTAAATAACCTTCATTCTGTGCTCTTATACTTTGCCAAAGTAGTTGATTGAGGACAGTCCCGCCAAAAGTACTGACACATGCTTTGTGTGAGAACATTAGAGGGGAGTTTGTGACCAGCTTTGAACACTAACCAGTCTGGTGTGTGTTCATGGCCATGTTAACATTCCCACTCACTAATTACAAGGCACTGGAATAGACTTACCTCTGTTAAACGATCTTTATACTGTTTCATGAACCAGTATATTTCTTTCTTTTTTGTTCTATAGCTTTCATTCTTTCTTTCTTGTCTGGCATCAGTCTCTTTCTCTCACGGAAATCGTTTTCAATGACAGTACTAAAAGAAAACGTTTTGGTTAAGCAATCACGCAACGCCCTATTTTGCGAGATGTTCTTGTAATATTTCAGCAATTTTTCTAAATAACAGACAACAAATTGACCATATTTGTAAATGTATTGACTGCGCAGTAATGACAAGTTATTCTTTTTCTAAAATCGCTTAAATTCCAATATGGCAATAGAAGGTTATTGAACAGAATACGCTTCACAGATTAGCTTAAACGGCTGTATTAAGTGGCTAAACTATTTTGGAGTCCTTCACTGTTACTTTAGGAAAACATCAGGGCCAGAGGTTTCATTTATGACAGCCATGAAGGTACATTATGAGGTGAGGCTGATTTCTTCTTCATTAAGGGAGGTCAAACTTTCACGAGGGGTTGTTACAGAGCAGAAAAGCCTTGGTCTAAGTACGAATAAACACCTTTCTGGTGTTGAATATGCCTGCTGCTCTCATATTGAGCTCCAGGCAAAAATTACATAGGCTGTTTTTTGTAAATGTCAATGGAAGAGACAATTTTTGCAAGGTTTATGGTTTTCGTTTTCAATGCGAACTGTGAGGTTTAAAGTGTCCGTATTGTTGAAACATGATTTCTGAGTGGTGGAACATTCAATCACTTTTGCTTTCTTTTTGCATTAAGTGTTGCTGAAGTGCTGTTTAAAAACTTTTAACTCAAATTTTATTTATTTTGTTTTGTCTGCATGCCTAATGTCCTAAACCCTTTTTAAATGTTTCGGATCTCCTTTAAAGTTTCACATCTCTTCAAATATTTTGCCTCTAAAGAGTCAAAATGATGTTAGTATGCTTAACAATATTTAATCTGCATATGAAAAATGTCAAAACTATACTGTATTTTATTTCATTTACAAGGATAATGTCCCATGAAAAGGCCTTTCAAATGTAATAGAAAGTATAAGCCGAGATCTAAAGAGCTTTTAAGTAATTGGCAAAGACCTAAATTCTCTCGTTCCCTGAGATCAGTGTGTCAGTGCCCACCGTAAATGTACCCCCTTTAATTTACTAAAAAACGTGAAGTAAAAATCTTTATTTTTGCGTCCCGTCTTTTAGGAAGCCGGAATCTTTATTTAACTGGAATAACAAACTAGATCCAGTGTACACAGTGTGTGAGATGCTTCATTTCCACCGGTGATCTTCAGCTGTTCTGATGTGTTGTGCTGTGAAACTGGAGACGTGTGTGTCTGTGCAGTGACTTTTCAACCGCTTTTACACACTTAGGTGCAATTTCCAGTGCGGCTTAAAACTCCTCATGGGGTTTAATCCTCCCGGACACAAGATGAAACTTTATTCCTGCTTTATTCTCGTTCTCCTCCATTTTCTGCCCTTTTTCTCTGTTTCTGCTCTGACACGGCCTGTGACAGAGAACAACAGGCTGTGCGCTTATTTAAGAATGTGTTTGAAAACAAATGTTGGTCTTTGTGTTTTTTTGTAAATTAAACAGCCTTGTGAGTTGTTGTCACCTTTCAGATTAACCTGCCAAATTTTTGTTAGTTTTTGTTAAAGAACTAGTGATATTGTGAGTCATGATCGTATGTGGACTGGAATAGCTTAACTGATGAAGTTTTTTAAGCACATTTGTTGATAAGTAGCTTTAAGATCAAAACATTCAGTTCCTGTCAGATTGAAGATGTTTTTTTGTCAGTAAAACGCACACATACATAACACAGCGTTCAAAAGACAATAATTGACTTGCACTTTTAACAGCTATTCTGTGCTGCTGTAGAATATTGAGATTTGTTGAAATCCTTCCGGTTTGGCATATGTTGAAGACGTAAGTTGTAAATGAGTAAATATTGCATGGAATTGCAGTCTCTCTCTTTCTCTCTCTCTCTCTTTTTCTCTCTCTCTCTCTCTCTCTCTCTCTGTTGCTTTGATAGACATGCTGTAAACATTCTGTCAAACTCTGCGAGCTTGTAATCACGACACGACACGCTGGGCTGTTGCTTTGTCCCCATCTCTGTCTTACTTTTGTTTGTTGTTTAGCATGTTCTGTAACACTCCCCTTTTTAGTCGTTTCAAAACCACAGTCAAACGGCACAAAACAACCTCTACTGACAGATCCCCAATTTGGGGCCTGGCTCGGATGTTTGTATGTGTATGTAAAACACTTCATTTAGCTTGTTTTGTTAGTCATTTTGTTTATTTTTCAAACAGAGTGATTGCCCGGTTGGGAGCCACAGTAACTAGTAATGCTGGTCTGAAATCTCCCTCCGTTCACCCCAAAACTCCCCCGCAGGGTGGAAATTGTGATTTTTTTTTTCACAGATGTCACCCATTGTACAATGTTCCCAACTAACAATTTTAGGTTGTAAGAATGTTTTCCTAACGTTTTTATTAAGTAACCATTATGTCTAGGATCCAACGTTTTAGATGTTGTATTAACGTTAATGCCTGGTCCTTAGAACATTAACATACCAACTTTACTCTAACTTTACTGACCTCTATTTTTTATAACTTTGAGAGAACTTTTAAAGAATGTTCTCCAACATTCTAGGAACGTTCCAGTAACCGTCTATTGCAGTAAATCTGTCTTTGCAATCTCTACAAAATGATAAATTTACTGGAGGACTGTGAAAACCTCACTCACATATGTCCGGATTTGCAGCCGCATTCTCAGCTTGTAAAGATTCATTGTTTGTAAATTCAGGGTTGATTCAAGTTTTAACAAACGTTTTCTGATTGGCTGGGTGATTAGGGAGGTGATCTCGTCAGATTCTTGGAAGGTGGTCTGTAGATCGAGAGCACAGCTGTGTGTTTGTTTTCTCCCCGTTAACACAAAACAGTCCATTCACGGCCTTTCACACAAACACATAAACACACACAAACACTTGTGTAAAGCGGACACTGCTGCCCTTTTCAACAGGATGGATAATTGGCCCCATTCAGTGACTGTGTGTGTATTTGTCTGTCAGTATCTGTTGTCTGTATATAGTGGGAAGAGGATGTGGCGAAGGAAGTGTGTTGTTTTATGTCCCTCTTTATAATACAAGAACAGCTTTGATTTCTTTGAAAACCTGCATGTGTGGGAAACAGGGGCTGGGATCTACTACAGGATATATTATATATTTAAATATCAATATTATATAATTATACAATTGATGCATTTAGATGCATGTATTAGATATGCATGCAGTAACCGAATAGATTTATCCGGTCCGGATAGACATTAGCTTTTCCTTATTTAAATTTTAAAACATTATTTATTACAAATGTTTGTAATTTTAACATTTTTTTTAGATTAGATAATATTTTGCTCATAATTCTGATAATTATTATCTTGTAGGAAAATCTTAAGGAATTGGAGAAGATACAAGAAGATAACATGCACAGATTTTGTTTAAAAAATTAATTTGTTTGAAAAACACTGTCAGTACTGTAATGAGTATTAAAATAAATCATAAATTTATGGGTGGGTTTAATTTTTTTAATACACAGGGTACAGTCTTGTTTCTGTTTTTTATAAGAGTAAAGTTTGTTTTAAAGAGTAAAGTTTGTCACAAAGGAAATGATGGTTCAGCGATTCAATGACCAGTTACCTCCATTTGTAATTAATTAACAAATCCAGTTCAAGACACTTTTGCATATAGTTTAGTTTGCCCAAAATTTGCTGTCATAAAAGTAGACAAAAGAAGCCACGAGACGTTTGAGGTCATTAATGAGTCGTGCTGACAGCGTCGAATGTTTCTGACAGAAACGCTTTTATTTCTCTGGCACCTGCAGGACACAAAACTAGCATGCGTTAAAAAGCAGACGTTTTCTGACTATAGACGCTATTAATGGCAGTTATCTGTTGTTGCCATTGTGTGTGTTTGTGAGAATGTGTGAATGTCTTACCCAGAATCCCCTGCTGCTCCAGTTCTTCTTCAATCGCCGTCAGACGATTGTATTTGTCCATTCGTTCTCCTCCTCTCAACCCGCCCAGTTTGAGAAAGAACGAGTCCAACCCGACGGCCTTCAGAACAAACAAATACATTCAGTTTATGTTGAGCAACACATTGTGATGACACTGTTTTGTGGATGAACATCATGTTTTGTATGACTTAGTTAATATTTAATTGAGCTATACTTGAATTTTATTTAAAAATATGATCAAAACTTACATGCATATGTGCATGTATGCCACACAGACACAAGTAATAATTCGAGAAATGTGGCTAACGTACCAGGTCAACAACTGATGTGTCACCAGTCTCAGCACTGCTTGCAGCCATTATCATCCCTGTGTCTTATTGCACATATTTAGCACATTAATGTCTTGGCAAAATGTAGTATTACAAATAGATATTAGTAAGAATGATATCATAGGATTTTAGCATGGAAACAGCTTTAAAATGCAGCTTGTTTGTCTCTATCATTCTCTGAAAATATTCTGTTTTGTTTGGAACCCACCATCCCTCTCCGCTAATCCCTGTATAAGGTCAGAGATTGTCATATCACTGTGGTGCCTAGTAATGACCCTGGTGACACCTGGTGGGAGGGGCTTCACGTCACACCAGCGAGGACAGTGATTGGATGCAGCATCTGCAATCAGGCAGCATGACTGACCAATCACTGAGGCCAGCCTCTCCCACTGTTCTACATCCTACACACAAAAACATGCTGCAAGTTAACCGTTATCCGTTTCTCAATGGTTTATTCAGACAAAATAAAGGCTAAAATGTTCCAACCTCTTTTCTGAAAGGATCAATGAGGGCTGTGACGGCAGGATATTTATTAATCAGACCCTCATACAGTTCCACCAGCTCGTCGGGCGATTTATGGCAGCCTGACATCACTTCATATTTTCCACGTGACTAGAAGACAATCCGATAAACATTAAACGTAGTTGTGGTTTTATTATAAACATCTGATAGGCTTTGATTCTGTCCCTCACTCACATAGTCCATGAGGCAGTGAGCTGCACAGTTTACGGCCAACCTCAGGTTCGATCCCAGAGGCAGCTTCAGGTTTCCACATGCCTCTGTGACCAGATCCAGAGCTTGTTCTGGACGTTCAAACCCCACCTGCAGTGATCCGTGTTCTGATAAACCCACTGGCTGAGGTCCAGAATGAGAGAGAGAGAGCAGAGGTTTATTATACTAATATCATACAGTCTATTGTAATCGTCAATGTTTTCAATGACTTTTCGTCAAAAGTCAATGTTATAAGAATATCATGTCAGTATATAGGAGGTTGAGTATCCAATAAAATGACAGCTTTGTTTTGTGGGCAGAAAATTATGTCATTGATAATCCATTATATACATCCTTACAGAATGTATTTTTTGAATTCTCAGATTGGCACAGAAATTAAATTAAACTCACTGGACAATCAAATCTGAAAACCAAGACCGTAACATCTTTTTCTATTTTGTAGATGTGACAGGCTCTTTGCAGTCATCAGATATCCTGAATGTGTGTGTTTGCCTTGCATCGGCCGTTTCTGTAGATCTATGTATGTTCCAAATCTGTATTCAATGAGTTTTAATGCGGGTTGGAACTAAACTCCACCTATAGCCTATAACGTTATTTACAGACACTATAACATCAGTGCAGATAGGTTCCCACAATGCATCATAATAGCCTCCCATCCAAACGTAAATATATATTTATTGTGTGACATGCTGTTAAGTGCTTTAATCGGCTTTTACGAGCCCTGCACGTGATTGGTGGCTGTTTATTTCATTCAGATGGTGATGTGCAGATAATTACCCCATCAAAGCATCAAAAAACATCCACACCTAATTTGTGTTCCGCTTCGTGCTTTTGTGTGAGCCGCAGATTTGAGCATTATGTGCTTTTTTTGAGGAGTCCTATGGGAGCAACTTACCCCAGCTTTACATGCAGATCCATTCAGAATTCTCCTCATTTCACACTGCAGCTCAAGGCCGGTGCCAATGACCTGCAAGGCCAAAACACACACACACACACTTAAAGGGGCGTTTGACCCAAATAATCACCCTTGTCATTTGAACTGTACCAAACTATATAGTTTTCTGACAGGAAACACAAAGCATGAGATTTAGCAACAGTTTTAGATTGTGAGAACGTTTTCCTAATGTTTTCATTAAATAAGCAAAACGTTACAAATGTTATTTAAAAGTTGTAGTTGTGTTATTTAAAACGTTACAAAAGTTGTAGGAAAGTTTAAAATGTCCAGTTTTGAAAATGTTGAAGTAACATTATTGCTTGAATATAAAAACAGTTTTAACCATTTTTGTACTTCTGTAACTTTTTTCACTTTTTTGAACAATCCACTAATTACTTACATTAATGGACATTAATGATCCTTTTAAGTTAGCTGGGTTACTGAGTTCTTCTTTATGGAAAGTGTGTGTGTGTGTGTGTGTGTGTGTGTGTGTGTGTGTGTGTGTGTGTGTGTGTGTGTGTGTGTGTGTGTGTGTGTGTGTGTGTGTGTGTGTGTGTGTGTGTGTGTGTGTGTGTGTGTGTGTGTGTAAAAAATAACATGCATACTTGTGTGACTCTTTGTGATGATGCGGGCAGCAGAATGACCTCATCCAGGAGGTTGAGTTTACCCAGAGAGTTCCTCCCGCAGCTCAGTATTGTGACCATCGGTATGGGCAGGTGAATCTTATCTGGAGCCTAAAGCAGTTTTCATTGAGGAAAGAAGGACAGAATTAAAGGAGGTTAGCATCAGTTTCCTTCTCCTTCCTGATGGCCAGTCTGTGAATGTCCTGTTGTCTGTGATTTTTTTTTTGTGTCAGTGGTCAGTATATTTTGTATAATAAGTCCCATAATGCAACACACTTCACTGTGTATTTGTATGTGCCCAATGGTTGGAAATGCTATAATGTGATTGTATTGTTATTTATGTATTGCTGTGGTATTTGTGTTTACTTGCTGGACTCTTATTGAGGTGATATGTCGGTATAAAGGTACGCCTGTAAGTCTGGCAGCAGTTTTAGCCACAGCTAGTGAGACCACGCCCACCGCTGCGGCCCCTGGCAGTCTGGGCACTAGGGGGTCTGCAGGAGGGAGGGGCTTGTCTGGGCTGTTTCCTTTTTTACCTGGAGAGTAAAAAGTGATGGAGAAACAGGTCAGATGGTTGTAGGAAGGATTAGGAAGATTAAATGCAGTTTAAATCCACTGAATTTAAAATATGCAATAAGTTATTTGATGTTTATGTTTTACTGGCTGATACAACAGTAGTCCTTAATTTATACTGACATTTTTTACTGACATATTTTATATACTGACATACAAGTAAAGGTTTATTTATAGTTGGGTTATAGTCTCAGGTGTATTTGTCTCAGCCCAAAAATGTCTAATAAGAGGGCTGTTACCAATACACAAAATATGTACCATAAAACAATATAACACATGTGAGATCTCATTTAATATGTTTATTATCTGAACATTTATCTTCTTCAGTTTCGCTGTGGAAGAGCTTAATTACTTCACCTTGATTGCTCTGTGATATCAGAAAAGCTAACAGAGGTTACAAGAGATTATTTTGGCCCACAGTTCAAACTAGAGCCACTTTGACAGGGTTACACAACAGCAAGTTTCAGTACAAGCTGCTAATGTAACTGGGAGCAGATAACACTGGTGTTTCTGTGAAGTAGAGCAGGTCCCACATCAGTCATCTGTCAGCGAAGTGCAGGAGGTTGCTGGAACCCTTTTCTGACCCCTTATCTTAAGTATCATAAGTCCCGCTGGCATAATGTACTGCACTCACATGTCAGGGCTGCTGTCTTCCTCTGAAACACTCTCAGGCATTTAAACAAACCTTGATCTCTTGATTCTGATAGAGTTATTGTAAAACCTTGAGTATGATGCGACATCAGACTGGTACGTTTGCATATGTTCTGGTAGAATTAATACAAGCACTTCCTTAACATACCTTTATCATTTCCTTTCTTGTCTTTCTTGTCAGTGGGAGCCAAAGGGGGTGGAACTGGGGGCGGAGCTTCAGACTGTGTCTCTGATTGGTTCTCCTCCTTCTCTCTGTTACGTCTGTCCTGGTCTTCCAGGTAACGTGCCATAGAGAAATCACTATAGAACACGTACAGTACACACACAGCCTCAGTCCTGTATAGACACCCATGCTTGTGTATTTGAGCATTTAAGCACGTTTGTGTTCCAAATACGCTTTCCTAAGGGTTAGGGTAGCAACTTTCCATGTCAATTTGTGTGATTGGTGCATCCTCTGTGAGAGACGGCTGTGCGTTTGTGTGTCTGCTTGCTCACCTCAGCAGTTTGTCCAGATTGGTTTGGTCAGTAGGGTTGAATCCTTGCAGCATTAGACAGAGATGCTCTCGGATCCACTTTAGAGCTGTTGTTACAGAAAGCTGTTGCCAGTCACTGTTATAAACTGTCTCCCCCGACTCCATAAGACCCTCAGACAGAATTTCATAAGGGCCTCCCATCACTGCACTGCAGACCAGCTACAATTTGTGCAAGTGTCAGAAATAAAATGGTCTCTTGGGTTAAATGTTTCACAGAAACAGAAAAAGCCTGCATGATAAATGTGTGTTCAGTAAATAAGTAGGCTTAGGTAATCATTTAGATGGAGAATTTATGTCTTTATCACCCTAAATGCCCCTGAAAATAAATTCCAAATATTTCCCTTTAATAAAAATTGAAATGTGAACATTGATTTGCTCATACACACACAGAATTTGATGTAAGCTTAAGCCTTTTTATAAAATAAACTCCTATTTCGTCAACAAATAAACCTATCAAGAGGTTCATGGTCAGGAATGAAAGCGGTTTCAACATGTAAGACTGAAAAGACCATGACATGTCTGAATGTGACGCTCTATAAATAATCGTTGGTTCAAGAAACGTGTCGTTTTAACACAGGCGCTGACCTGCAGTGCTTATCACTCGATGTTGAGATCTTTGGATTTTAATGTGTTTCCTACAATGAAGAGAGCAGCAGTACACTTGGATAGATGGTGTAATACAAATGCTTTGTTTATCTGGTCCTATAACTTTAAGTGGCAGCCATACTGTAAAGAGCCACAGGTAATCCACAGAGAGTGAGTTAGAGGAATGATACACATTCTGTCTAATGGTGTAGAGATACACCATAATTCTTCATCCCCAGCTAACAGGGAACATTAGCTAATGTTCTTTCCAGTTATCAAAAACATTGCATTAACATTAGTAAAACACTTTTATATGTGTATATATCATATATGTTGTACATTTGACTAATAAAACAACAATACAACAATCATAAAATTAAATATTTTCAACATTCTTTTTTGTTACTTATTGCATAACATTTCTAACATTAGGGAAACGTTCTTACAACCTAAACTTACTAAGGGGGATTGGGTTTAGTTAATGCTAATGATTGTGACCAAACGTCAGATGGTACTTTATAAATGATGAGAGACGTGACATCAAATCTTGCATAATGGTGTGTATTTTTCCATACACTACTGTTTCCTCACCTTTATTTTTCTTACTTCTCTTTCATCAAGTGCTGCCCTAATCTTTTCTCCTTTCCTTTAGTTAAACTCCTCCACTCCTCCTTTCACCTCCCCCCAGATGCCTACAGCCAGGCTGTTTTCTGTCTCTCTCCATTACTGTCATAAGCACTGAATGTGCAAAACCACAACAGCAGCAGTCTGAATTGTAATACGGCCTCCATGCCAGAAGGCATAGTGCTTACTTTACAAACACAAATGGAGTGGAATACAAACACAAAGAGCATGATCTGATGGACGCATACTGGTTTATTACTGAGGCTGTAAACACGAGGCAAACAATCTCTTTCTCTGGTTGTTGTGTGTGTGTGCGTGTGTGTGGGCACACTGTGATCTAAATCCATATTGGTGTCACTTCAGATTTCTTGTGTTTACTATAGAGCACGGAGCAAATGGCACAAGGTAAAATGTCACAGGCTGAACAGATTATTGTTGTTGATAATCATTAAAGCTGTACAACACCCAGCTAACAATTTTAGGTTGTAAGAACATTTCCCTATTGTGTCTGTACGTAACATGAGAATAAATTAAAATACGATGTGCGTTTGAAACGGCAGTTTTTGGGGGCATTGTGTTAACATTGCTTGGTTAAAAGAACTTAAACTTTAATTCTGTGACATTTTTAAACTTCCACTAAAAACTTGAGAATTACTTTTTGATGTGTGATATTACAGCTCTAATGTTACAATAACAGCTCTGCAAGAACAATTTTGACAGAACTTTTAGAGAACATAAGAACGTTCCCTGTTACGTGATGAGGCACTTAGTTTTAATATTTCTTACAAAATGCAACTTTTTATTGAAGCATCTTTTGTGTTTGGCATTGTGACGCCTAAGTCACAAAAACGTGTATGATTACGTCACGATACCTTTTCGTCATTTTTGATGATGCAGTGAACGTTTGCCTGTATGGCTGGCAGTCCTCTCGCATCAAACACCTCCCGTGCGCTGATCTTACTGATCACTGGAGAACAGGAAAACCTGGTGAAGTAGTTGGCCTGGAAAATAAAGGAGTATTATTGAGGATCAGGCTGGAGTCTGACCTACATCAATACTGGCGAATTAAAATGTAAACTTGGCGTGATGGAAACGGTCTCAAATAAGTTCTGCAAACTATTTTAATAAGATATCAAACTTGAAAATACACTTTGTTTTAAACTGTCTGCGGGTCCCACCAGATGCCCGTAGACGTCGTTCGGCTTGTGAAAATACATCTCGTTCAGCACGCCCTCCATCTTCTCCGGAACCCCGTTAGACCTGTAATACTCTGCGGCTTTGTTCTTCAGGTCGTAAAACTCCTGGTCCTCTTTCGAGACTTTGCTCTGACAGCTCAAGAAACCTTTGTAAGACATGGTCGTATGATGCACGACCGTGTTTTCCTCTATTCCTGTCATGCGCGCGTCCTAGCAGGGCTTTGTTGATGCTGCACGGTTGCTTAGCAACGGCAGAGGTAACACCGCGAGAGTTTGGGATTTAGTTTCTCCTTCAGGTCGGGCTTAATGTTATTTATGCGCTTTATCTTATTATAAATATTGTGTCTGTGTATCAAACAGGTCCCTGCATTAGTATCGGTGTTAAATGCTGGATATTGTTTAGGACGGCACTAATGTATGATATTAATGCAGATACAGGGTACATAATAACTCTTGACATTAAATATTTTCCTGTCTCTTGGGAATAACCACCGCAAGCTTTTCGTTTGGCGACAAATCTGAGGGCTGATCCTAAAAACTTGTCCTGTCAAACACAGTGAAGATAAAGTGCGTGCAGAACTAGTTGTCACGTACACAGCGTCACATATAATGTAGTTTATTTGTATTAAAATAAAAACATACACCATCAGATTTGATTTGGTTCAAATTGTCATTTAATCCCTTAAAATATAATTTTTTACAAAACCTGTTTATTTAATGGTACTAAGGTTTTACGCTCGCGGCCCAAGCTTGTGATATAATAGAAAATAAAATAGATAATAAAACTTCCCCAAAGATTAAAAGATTGTCAGAGTTGTAGTTTATTAGTGTCGTGTCATGCAAAAGACAACTGTTTAAAAAAACAATATAAATAAATACAACTATAATCAAACTTGTCATTTCAATTCACGTGAGTAAAAATATATTTAACATGCTGTTTAACCAGCACTTTATGTGCAGTTTCTATGGAAACAATTTTCACAACTTATTCCATTTATAATTGAAAAAGTATTTGATGTAAATAAAACAACATAGCCTCAGAATAGGAATTAGATAGGAATTGATAGGAACTAAAAACCGCCATACAAAAAAGCATAGAAATGACTACATTCATAATATAGATATTTTAGGTTTGATTTAAAAAAAATCTGATTATTTATTAATGTATTTATTATTTATGTGTTTTTATTGTGTGTTTGTTTATGCATTACGCGCTTGCGTTTCTTTCTGTAACACAGTAACCCAGCAGGACTGATATGGACTATGAATGCATTGATATGCACCAAAATATTAATTGCATCACTTCACATAAATTGTTTTCATTATTTGTTTGTATTTCTGGGATTAACAGAGAAGCAATTGATTGTTCAGTTTTACTTACTTACAGACCAACTACAGTTTAAGATTGAAGTGCGGGTCTCTTGTAACATCTTTATTCATTTAGTTATTAATTCAATTTTGAAAAAAGAAATGCCTTTTGTAATACAATGGGATTCCATAGTGTAGATATGAGAAACTTACTTTAGGTTCATTTTAAAATTCAACCAACATGGAAGTAAGCGCGTGTTATATTTGTCAAGTTTTATATATACAGATCAAGGATTTTATTTGCGAACTAAATCCATTTAAGAATTAAAAAACTCTAGCGAGAACATATTTATTGACTGTATTTGATACTCTGGCCTTTGTAAAGTGTTACAGAGTTACAGGCCTTCTCTTAGAAAACTTAAGAAATTTAACTTAAGAATTAAATGGTTTAGATTTTAATTCTCAGTAAATACACTTTATTCTAAATCTGAACACTTACATATTTTTATATACAATTCTACAAGCATATCATTCATTATAAGGTTTTCAGTAACTACTGTTGTCATTAGCTACTATACTGTTTCCCTGTAGGCTGTATAAAATGAACTACTACTAAGTAATGTTTTTGAAACTTGAACACTCAAAATTTGCGACAGGGCCTTTGCGACACACATTTCATCGATTTCCCTGCTGATGAATTAATATTAAATCCATCCAGTTTGTTTTTGCTTTGTAGCCCTGAAAACACGTCCCTCGTAAAATACATTAATATTGTCAGCAGAAGAGCTTTTTCTTAAGAAAAATAAGAAAAAGCACAAGAGCTTTTCTTTCTTGTTACCCTTTCACTAGTAATTGAATTTTGTAACTGTGTTTCTAATCATTTAAGGGCTTATGACTCTGTTGAGCCTCAATCTTCTGTTAGTACGCTATGGCCATTGACATCTCATGCTAAGGCTCGGGACATTAAATCTGTGAAATAATTCATCTCTGTTGTATGATCAGATTAAAGGGTCTGACGTGAAGCGGTCTTGTATTTAGCTCTCACCAAATGCTGCGCGTGCACGAGAGCATACAAATATAATAACCTTACGTCACGTCAGACTCATTTTCTTGCAAACAGCCTAAGCGCGCTGAGATTGGCAGAGGCCCATACAACGCAGTAACTGTTTTGCCTCTGTGTTTATAAAATCTGTTTAGATATGATCAATTATAAATACCTGTTTTTAGTAATTTTGTATCATTTCTTGACCACGTAATAGCAGGTGCATGGAAATGTATTTATGTAAAAGTTACATGCCAGTATTTGTTAATAACAGGTTTACTTTTTTTCATATTTAAGTGCAATATTTTATTAAAATTCCGCTTTTGGTTTAAAATTGATTGTATCGCCAAACGGTGTTTTACGTGCAAAATGATCAGCTGCAGTTACTCGTAAACACTGACATACATTATTAATGCGTTATGCTAAGAAATATGCTCCTTGGTCCAGATTAACAATGTATAATGTATAGATTAATTTTCAATAGCATTGACTATTTTTATTCTTACTTCAAGGGTGCGAAAGATATTTTAACAAAAATCTCACAGGGTCCACTTGATTTGAAAGCAATGTCTGAATGCAAATCTCAGTGTATTTGCACAGTCTGGTGCTACGGGTTTTAAATAAAAAGTTTGCTATTACACGTTGTATAACGCGCTTCTAGCTCAAGCCTGGACTCAGGTTCACGCGGAGGTCAGTCGCTCCAGGACAGGAAGTCACCGAGAGGGCACCAGCATCACTTACGTCACGGACTACAGCGAGTTCATTGGCTTTTGGTAGCGCTTGACTGGTCGTGCAGACGCAAATAATATCTGACACTACAAAATCTGCTTGTTCAAAGATGAACTGAGGCTCCACATTTCCGCATGGAGACAAAGCAGTGCGATTACAGAGCGGAAATGGGTATTGATATTATACGCAATTTTTTTTTGCTCATCTCTAAACGGAGCGCAGAAAAAAACCTTGAAAAATGCATTACACAAATGCATTTCGTGTAAGATGAAATATGTGCTTGAGGTGGCAAAAGTAATATTTACTGTTAATGTAAAGGAAATGTTTGGTTGCACCAATAAAATTAATTGTTATTCCTATTGTTATTATAGCTTCCCATGGTAACCGCTACGCATTTCAATTTCTACAGCATAAAGCAATGTTAACATTAACAGGAATTACCCATTAACAGGTTTAACAGACTTTATAAAGTTTGTTTTAACAGAGCATAACAGCGTGTGTTTGATCACACGGTTTAATGTTTTCAGACTGCGGTCAGAACGGAGTTCAAGTGCGCGCGCCTGCATGTAACTGTCGCCACCACCCGGTGCGTCTGCGCACATTTACACTCAACCTGCCTGCATGCCAGAGGCTGTCATACTGACATTACGTCTGTTTAATGTCGTGTGTTTCAACGTCATTTTAAAGCATGTGCATTTCTGCTGAATGTTTAAAATATATATAACAGCAACATAATCTGGTTACAATGTTTAATTGATGCATATAGGCTAGTTGTTACTACGTGTGACTACGTCAATAGAAGATTGAAAACCTAAGAAGGTCATTCGGTTTAAAGAAAAGCAAACATTACTTGTGCATTTTAATTACTGAACTACTTTTATTTGTTTAAGAAGGCTGTATTCACTTACATTTCGAAGAACATATATCCACAGATATTCCTTTCAGAAACACCCGAAAAGTATTTGCCAAAGTAACCTGCGGTGAGGTCAAACCGAGCCCATATCACTAATCTATACTGCATCTAGAATAATCATATAGAAGAGCTGAAGGGACAGCAGACTCATGCAATGCCTGCTAAGCTGTGGCTAAAAACGGCCTGTTTAAACGAAGATTGTGCCTGTTTTGGGACAACCGCTGGGCCCTGTGAAGGAGGCCGGGTTTTTCTACAACGTTAAAGCTAGAAACATCCACATTGTTGAAGACATGTGACTGCCAATAGGTCAGACACTCCCAGTTAGATTAGCGCTCCGTTTTGTTTCTTCAAACTACTTTCAAAGTAGTTCAAAGCCTTGCTGTCTTCGTTTCCCGAATCCGTTTGTTTTCCCGAAGCTGTAACAAGTCATTTGAAAGCGTCGGGCATCTTCATTCGCGTCACGCACAGACCTGAATATTAATTCATACCACTGAGCCACTTGTTGCTTTGTGATGTCTAAAGTCCTGTAATCGCTCCAGTGGCATTAATCTGGGCTGCGTCCTCATTATATTCTGTGACCTTATATACAGCCTGCATCGTGTAGCTCATAACAAGCACGGAATATATTGCATTTAGGGCTTCACGAAAGGCTATATTAGCATTCACACGTTTTAATTGCTTAACTAATAATGTTAAACAGCTTGCCAAGGGTCCCGCTGGGTCACGGGGGAAATGGCCAGTTCTACCTAATTAGCGCGTCTTCTTCTGTCCTTAAGCCGCCAGATGCAGCGCCTGATGTCTTGATTGATGCTTTCACAGCCCGGTCATGTTTTCAAACTCGACCAGGTGTCGTATGAATGAGCACCAATAGTTTTTTTTCTATTTGTGTTTCATCCTGAATTAATACGAACACAAGGGCTCAATGAAAATTCTTTGCCATTCAGTAATGATTTCTGCTTTTGTAACTTCGGGATTTAGGTTTGGTCATTTGTAGTCCATGATATATAGAGAGAATAGTTTTTAACGTGTAGCCTGGACAGTTAAATGATTGTTTATGTTGTTTTAAAAGTTGGATTGTATTTTATAAATGTTGAAAGATTGTTAAAAGTAAAGCTTTAAACAATCTTAAGCAAATGACGCCTTAACGTTATTTGTTTCTTTTTTGTTCAAGATTAAATGCAGGTCACGACAGGGAAGATTAGACTGTTTTATTAGAACTTGCGTTTTACAGAAATCTGGAATTAATATTATACTAATATAAATAAGTAAACTAATATAAATATGATAATTTTTCTGAAGTTCTTTTCATGAACTATTTTACTTGTTTTTCTATAAATGTTTGTTTATAAGTTATGCGTGCAACAGGTGGCTGCACATTTACACGAATTGCAGAAACATGAAGAAGCTTAAGTTTATTTAAGCTTCATTAAGCAAAACATTATTAGAACAAAATACACAATATTTTCAAAAAAACGCATTTTTAGATCAACGTGTAACTCGAAGATTTACAAATAGCAGATTTTGAAAGTGTTTTCTAAATATCTTGTGACTTATGATAAACATAAGTAAAAGTATATTTAGATCAAGGGCCGCCATCTGCATTAACATTTTGTGGCAAATGTATAAAATGCAATATTAAGGACTTTGACTTAAACGTATTTAAAAGACACAATAACAGTGTTTTTGTTGAAACCGAGTTCAGGGACAAGTTGCGTGTTCTCGCCAGACCCGCTCAGCAAACTCTGTTACCTAAAGCCCAGAAATATGTTGATTTATTCTTTATTTTCTTTTTTCTTGGAGCCATCTGGCATATGCACAAGTAAGGACAAACCCTTGACCTTCGCAAACCCGCATGAGTATTCATTTTCGTCTTGGGAAAATAACATACAAGTGTTATTTAACCCTGGTGTCTGCACAAAAGAAAAGCGTGAAGTGACATACATGCATGGAAATATTCATTTCAGAATCTTTCAAAACCGAGAAAGAGCAACGCCTATATTATTACGCCTGAATCCGTGATAGTTTCCATGTGAATTCATTAACTTTGACAGCTATTTAATGTTTATTTACAGCTATTAAAATTATTCTTTTGGAGTTTATTTAAAACGCTACATTAGGAAAATTAATTATTTACATATAAAACAAGAGGGTTTGTCATTTCTTTGGATTGGCAGCAAATGTGAAAATTCAGAATAATTTATTCACCAAACCCGTAATGTTTGAGTTTTCTCTACATTTAAATGACTTTATGTGCTGTGCCAGTAAAGGCCAGAACCAGTGAACACTGTCTGACAGAGATTGATCGCGGAAGCATAAATAATACAATGGCATGTGTTTACTTTTGCTGTATTGTTATGGCTTTTCTATACATCTGTTTGCACGCAACAGAGGCGCAATGAGGGACATTAGCTCCAGTTTACAGACAATCGATTGAAAATAACGCAATAGAGGCTTCGTTCAAACATCCATGTAGGAAAACACCTGATTTTAAAGCGGAACGATCCGTTCATATTTCATTACTGTAAAAATGATCATGTTGTTTTCCTGAGTTGTTTTCCAGCGGCGATCCCGCTGTTGTTAAACATGCTAAATTAAGGTCCTTATGTTTTCCTTAAGAAAGTTATTTAACATAGAGGCTTTCATTTAGAACATGTCATTGTGTGAGGTACAAATCATTGTGATGGTGATATATAGTGATAGTGATATATAGTGATAGTGATTTATCTGTTTGTTCAGTTACAGCCCAACATGCACAAAGTGCTGCACTTTGACACTCTGTATAAATACTTCCCCCTTGTGGGCTTAAGGGCACGCTGTCCCAACACTGTGTTTTTAAATAAACCCCATTCAGTTTTGTACATGACAGGCCAGTGTTCAGCACGACCTCTTACTTTATTCCAGTTTAAGTTTATAATAATGATTTATAATTTAAGATGTCCTGTCCTGTTCCCCGTTTGACGTGAAGTACGTAAAACAGCCTGCAGTTTATGATTCAAACAGAGATGGCGGTAGAGAGCAGGAGTTACGGATTGCCACTGTTTATATTTATATGATTTAGAATTAACCTAAACAATTTATCTCATGGAGAATATCATGTCATTTGCAGAAAACAAATAGTCCAATGTAAAACCAATGTATGATTTTTAAAAATTATTTCTATTTATTTATTGCATACAAAAGTCTGAATCCTGTTAGGTGTCAAAGTTCTGCCATTAGGTTTGGAAAATGGAGCGGAGGAATCTGAGTGTCCCTCAATAATGTATTAATCTCTGATCATTTTCCTGTAGGGACACGTTAGTAATAGATGCTAAAGACTCGTTGGTGTTGTACAATATATTGCCATAGGTATTTCAAAGCTATGAATAAACGTCCACATATCTATCAAACCAGAACTTTTCTTCAGACCAGAATCTATCAAATTTCTCAACATTTCTTCTTGCCGTTTAATAATAAATCAACTATGTTTATAATAGTTTTTACACATTGCATTGCTGATATATGTCCGGCAGAAAGTTTTATAGTATGACTTTAAAATCCCTTGAGGTCATGATGAAAGCACTTTTTGGGGGTCTTATTGGCAGGGTGAGGGTCTTGTGGGTCAAATTCAGACTGACCACTAGATGGGGCGTTGGGTCTTTTTTTATAACCCAGCGGCTTCAGTTGGGGCGACCGTCTATTGTCTTTCTCCTTAATTTGCCACGTGATTTGCATCCCTTTCTAAAAACACAGTAAGAATTCATTTTAATATAGGAAAGAAACGTTTTCCTCAGCTGGGTGCTATTTCACCTTTTTTGCCCTGTTCATTTAAAATGTATGATTGATTTACCTAAATACTTGTTTGCTTTTGCTGTTGAAATGTTAACAGCAGATATGTGCGTGTTTAGTGATTTTCTACATGATGTCGTGAATCTGGTTTCGCTTGTCACGGGTAAACACAACCACATGCGGCTAGACACAGGCCCGGCCATCCCTGTTTTCTTACACAGCCTACGACGAGCACATAACTCCGCAGGCATGCCGTTTTACCAAGTGCAATTTATGCCACAAATAGCTAAACAAGCACCACTTAAGAGCAACTTGTTTGATGATCCTACACTGATACTAATAATATGGCATTCCACCCTGTTTCCCTGGATAACGGCACAGGAATGCAGTAATATTCCTTGTCATTCAATGGGACAATACTTTACACATAATGAATAAAACGTTGATTTTAGGAATGTTACCGCATTAATGCCTAATTTAACATACAACAGGATGAGACAGACTGACAGACAGACAGACAGACAGGCAGACAGACAGGCAGACAGACAGGCAGATAGATAGATAGATAGATAGATAGATAGATAGATAGATAGATAGATAGATAGATAGATAGCTCTATGTTTGGTGGTCTCTGTTTACTCTTTTACTATATCCATTGGTCTTGCACATGGAGTCGAGCTGTAGGGCGGGGCGGGATGGCGAGCCACAGACGGAAAGTCTGGGTCGGTACACTTCCTTTCTCTGGATGTCAGGCAGTCTGAAGAAAACCCAAGTGTAGGTCAAACACGATTCCTTTTCATTTTAAATGCGATCCCATTAAGAAGTTTTAGACTGTAAGTCTGGGTGTTTAAAGAGTGTGAGTGACGCAACGGGACGGGGGAGGCGCGCACTTGAAGACAGAAGTTAGGCGCTCTATGCAAAGACTAATGATCCGCGCAAAGTTATAAAGTTAACAATTATCTTTACCGATATACGAAAACTTAGAGAACACGATGATGGCCGATCAAGAGCTGGTGATAGACGACATCGTAACAGGTAAGAGCAATAGTATTTTCTGTTAAAGTTTGTGTAAAACAACATCAACAGTTTAAGCGGGGGGCGATTCTACGGTGCCTTCCTGTTGTCAACGCCCACATCTGATATCATTACTGTGCAATTGTAATTGCTGAAGTTTCACAGACAGATAAACCAAAGCTCTTTATTTATTCATTTTTAAACTCTTATTTATGTTATTTTCACGTGTTGCATTTTCTGCATGGCTGTTACTAGAAAGCATCTATTACTGTACCGCACCGCAGTGCTGGGAAACATTCCAGCTGTAGCACATATTCAATTCAATCCTGTCTTTTAATTTTTTGTTTTAACTTTTTTAATGTATATATTAATGCCCTGCTCTGTAAAAATGCACATGGCTTTAAAAGCGCAGCGTAGACTTGGGTTGACTTAGTAGCGGTGCAGAGTCGGGTCACGTGGTTGCGCTTTTGCGAGCTTTGAGTCAATGCAGCAAAAGTCTGCGCGCTCCATCATCTTCATCATCCCAGGTGAAGCAAGAACGAGGTAGGGCTGCTCAACCACCGAGCCAAGCATGCAAACGCCTAAAATATGCTTTAATAACGCGTATTAAAACAACGAGGTAGTTTTGATACGGAACGATCGCACTGCAGATAAATATCCTAACGCGATGCGACTGTTTCCAGCCCGGCTGGTGGCTCAGAAAACATTGTTGCAATTTCGTGCACGAGTATTTTCTTATGCGAGTCTTGTTACGAGGTTTGTTGCGTTTCTGGAAGGTAAAGAAAGCGTGTAATTCGTGTCGCCATTAACACGTGAGCGGCTGCTCCGTGTCCTTTAAGGAAGGACGCAGAATTGTTGGACCGCTGATGTGATGTAACGGGATTCAGGAGGGGCGCGTGTATGACAGAGCAGGACTCGTCATGAACGTGTTGTGCAGCAGACATCAAGGTGATATTTGAGGACAGATCCGCAACAATCTTTACGACATTGCCGTATTTTTCGTGCATCTCCCCTGTGCCCCACGCATCCTCACTTACGGCAGAGTGCAGCTTTATGCACTTGTTAATAAGATCAGGATGTTGCGGAGGTGACACTTGCGTGTGAATTGCGGCATGCTGGGACATTTGCATATTGACACAAACTTGCTGCCGAGTGTTTGTGTTGCCATTTGGCTCTTGCAATTTACGCATCACCTTGGCAAATAACCCCGTGGTGTTTTAAATACACTGTCAAGTCGCTCGGACCTGCGTCCCTAAGTATTTTTACGTGTTAACTTATACGTGGCCAACCTTTGGTGAAGATGCCAATAGCAGAATGGAAACATGTCCTCCCACCACATTCCCACGGTGGCAGTTTTGGGCCTCGAGTATAAAGAAGTCATTGTTTGAGTCAAGGGGAAAAGGCCTCATACTGTAGGTAGCGCACGGAGGCGGGACAGAGAATCTGGACTCTGAGTTTATTAAATGGGTGTATGGAGGCCGTATGTAAACAAACATGGCATTCAAACGTCCTGTATTCAGACTGTAAACATTTTTCTTAATCGACTATATAAGAATTCACCCAGGTTTTGACTGTGATGCACTTCAGTATTGTGTGTACGGCTTGTAACTGGAGCACAGGGGCGGACACCAGTAGCTGTGTGGATGCAGAGTTGTTGCTGGCTGCTGAGTCAGCAGGGGAGAGATGGTGTCCGTGTCTGCCTGCAGAATCTATACATTTAAACACAGTTAATGCACGTGCACACACACACAGATGTACACGTGTGTGTGTGGCAGACAGAGATGCACAATATAGTGTGCGGGCATGCATAGAGATGAACTCAACTCTCAGCAGGGTGACGTGAGAAAGAGAGCAGAGATAATGTCCACGCACAGGGTGTGGTTATGAGATGTCATGATGTTGCTGCATGTGTTTAGAGAGCCAAATTTGAGACATGATTGAGACTTTACACTAATAGAAACAAAAACGTACATAAACTGATATGACAGGAACCTGTGTCCCTAGTTTTTATTGGTACTTTATTTTAATGTTTATACAGAGATATAGATTGTAAGTACTGTATACTTCAATTATATATATATATATATATATATATGTGTGTGTGTGTGTGTGTGTGTGTGTGTGTGTGTGTGTGTGTAAGGTTTGTGCATTTAATGTGATTCATAACAAGTGATTCTACTAGCAATAGAAGGCTTGTCTCTGCAGTCTAGGAAATGCTAAATTAGCAGGGGGTGTCTGGGTCCTGGGTGTGAGTTGGGAGAGGTATGGAGACAGGGTGATGTAATTTAAAGCGGAGCCATTAGTGTCTCTGTTTGAGGTCAGCTCATTCCTTTTAGCTTCACACACACAAACACACACACACACTTAGTACAACCTAATTTAATGAGTGCTGTCTGTGGTCAGTATCTGTGTAGGTCAGACTCTTGTTCGCTGTTTATGAAGTAGTGATCCAATCATTTATTTGCAGAGCACTTTTCACAATACGTATAGTTCCAATCCAAGCTATCAAATCAAGCCTTTAGCCTTGAATATTATTTAAATGAAAACTATGTCTGTTGATCTGCAGGGAGTTGGGGAAATGGAAAGCTGTTCATTTTCTATTTTATTGAACAACATGCCGTGAATGATGTAGATTTTTTGGATGGCTGTTGCAACACACACAAAGCCTAAAAATTCCATTTTAGCATTACATCATGTTATAGGTATTAGCTGCGATTGCCACGGTTTCCAAAGGAAAGAAAAGAGTTGTGGAAAGGGTGGGGTGGCGAGGGGGCCGTTTAGTGTCAACATACCATCTGTGTTATAATGAGAAAGCAAAACCTTTAAAGTGTTACATTAAAGTCCCCACAAGTGTGTCTCTGTCACCTTTTCCCTCTATAAACAGTCGGTTTGACTACAATACGGGTTTTAAGACAGACAGTCAGTCAGCCAAACAGACTCCTCCCAACACATGCGCTCTCAGGCTGTGGAAGATCTGTGATACTCAATATTTGTGTGTATCCTGATGTTTCCATCCAGTTTTGTATTTGAAACAGTACAATGTAAAGGAATTGTTGTATTTTAAGTGCTTTTAAAAAACAACAGTGTGCAGGTGTGGTTTGTATCATCTGACACAGATTTGACCCAAATCTGAAATCTTGCTCAGAGCGTTACTAGGTCTATCCAGCACTATTGTGGGGGGTGACATTGCTTCTGAGAGTTCGTGAATAATTTCACATATGTTTTAATAATTCACATCTGTGTCTGTGCTGTTCCCTGCTTAGGGAGCTTTGCTATCACCGATGTTTAAGATGAATAAATATGCATTTTAGTGCATCACTAAGTGCAACTGATGTGCTACAGTATGTGAATGTGTGCATATGAAAGTGTGAACTTATTTCTGTATCCGTCTTAAAATATGGGAGTAAAAGAAGCATTCACATGCCGTCAGGAAGTCTAAATCCGTTGTAGTGTTTTCCCCGTGGGCTTGGCTCTGCACTAAATGGGGAAACTGAACCCACCAGTGTGCAGAGACATGTCGATAATCCAGTCAAGCTGTGTCTGGCCTTCAGTCTGAGCACCAATGAAAGGCATGGATGTATAAATACCCACTAGCTTATACATTAGCATTACACACAGACATGTTCTTTGCTAACTATGTTATGCAAGATTAGCTTGACCCTCAGAGCATGACTGAGGGGTTCAGAACTATTTACACTGGATTATAAAGACTATATTGTTTAAGTTTTTGTTCTAATATTGAGGGCGGTGCCTTGCCCCACCGACATATGTTGTATGTCAAACTAATGGGCAAAGGGAAAGATTTTCTGAATTGATCAATAAAACGTCACAAATGTCAAAGCTAAATCTAGTATATCCATTGAACAAACTAAAATCTTACACTGTGAAAATTGCTGAGCTATTATTTTTAGGATTGTGTCATCTGTGATTGTTTGCACGTAAGATATTTCCTTTGCTTTGTTCACCAGTTGTAATCAGAGCGTCTAAAACCAGAAGTTCAGGAAGGAAAACTATTGTTACCCCAAGAGGCCGTTTTTAGACACAAACATAAACATGCAACATAGACTTACAACTTCTGTGTGCCTTCCTCTCATTCAACTGTTCTGATTTTGTGATTGTTCTGAGCCAGTGTGTGTTAATGCAGTAATGTTATATACGTGTAGCTATGTTCACCTTTGCCAGAAAGGAAAATGCAGACCCAGCTAACAGGGAATGTTTTCAGAACGTTGGCTAACATTCTCTAAAATATCTCTTAATGTTTTCTTGGTTATCAATGTTTTTGCAGTAATGTTAGAAGAACGTTTTCAACATTATATAACTTTATTTTTGAGCTGTACCTTTAAGTTGTTGTTAAGTGTAATGTTTTAAAAATGTCATAGAATTAAAAAAGTATGAGTAACAATCTTGACCAAGCAATAATGTTAGAATGTTAAGAACTTTTTTAACTTTTTGGTTGCTTAATGGAAACATTAGGGAAATGTTCCTATAACCTGTAACAGCTACATTGAGAATTTCTGAAAAAGTCAAATGTTATTGCTGTTGCAAAACACTGTGATGATGCTAGCATGATGTTGAGGGCGGTGACCAGAGCATTGCTGTGTGAAGACTAAAGTATTATTCATTTTTAGCAGGTTTATGTGCATTTGCTAGGGTGGTGTTATGGTAGCTAGTCTCTGCCGAATCCTGAGGTTTTGCTGTGTCACCTAACAGATCGTCATTTGATTAACATAGTTGCTGGATCTCGCTGAGTTCACAGGCAGCTCTGATCTCAACGCTAGCATAGCGCTACAAGAACTCTGCTGTGCCATGTGGATGGCTGCTGGGTACAGCTCTATTCAGTGCTGCAGAAATCAATTCTCCCTCTCAGTATGTATTATGTTTCCCTGGAGCAGTGCTGGGCTGGTATTGATTTCTGAAGAGGGCAGCTCCGTCTCTCCAGGGTGTGATGTGATGTACGTCATAAGGCCCTCAAAACATTCTAAAAAGCATTTGTAGTGCTATTTGTGATTTATGCTTGTGGTTTAGTGGGTGACAGAGTTAGATGAGGATGTTGAAACGTCTGCTCAATGTCTCGGGGAATCCAATGGGAGTTTCTCCAGTTTCTTCAACCCTCTAATTTTTCTACAACTTCACATTCCAGCATTAAAACAAGAACTTACACAAACACATTCTCACTTATTCAGTCTGGCTGCAGTACACAAACAAGTCAAATCGACTTCAAGATGTGTGCTTTAAAGAGGAAAAAAATGATAGCGTGTGTGTGTGTGTGTGTAACAGAGCAGACGAATAACATGGCTTCAGCCACAGCTGTTCTGTGGCCCCTTTCGTTCACTGTGTGTGGGATGTGTGTTTGTGTATGCATGTGAGTGTTTATTTGCGTGTTTGTGTACGATTGTGTGTGTGAGTGAACAGGGCCAGCTGGACACAGTGAGTCTGAGCCTGAGGGTGTCTTGGCTGAGCTTAGTTTTGGCATTTCTAGTGCTGCGTCTCTGAATGGGGCTTCACATACACGTAACCAGAGCAGGGCGGCTCTGTCAATGGCCCGTTTAAAAAGTGTTTGTCGCGGTTGATGTTTGCGGCCTGCGAGGCCTCCGTTTAGCTGAAGTGTTTAACTGAGCTCCAAAACAAGCTTGTTTTTTGCTTGCGATTAAAAACGCTTGAGATATATTCTGACCGCTACAGGCCCTGCATCTGTTTTTACTTGTAAGAGAATTATCATCGTGACAGTTTGATAGGTTAGATTGCGTATCACTTTTGCACTTTCCAATCACATAGTATGAAATGACTGTAAAATTGATATAATTCATAATGGCTCAGAACTGTAGTATGTAATGCAAAGTTATGTTTAACAGATGGTTTTCATACAGTGAGCCTTTGGTCTTACGTAATCTCACAGGGATTGTGTCATACAATCTAACAAGCATGTGAACTGTGTGGCTTATATACCATCTGTATAATCACACATTTTGGCTTTTTAAAGAGCCACGTTGTAGAGTCTTATGGTAGCGGCCTGCCCAGTTCTTCCCAGTGTAGCATTCAAGTGTGTGCTGGTTATTTTGTATTCAAAATTATTTCTTTTTTTCTTGGGAAAATGAAAAAATGATGTATGCATTTCAGTGGGCCATTATTAAACCACTATATTTAGCACAACCTGCCCCAGAATATTTAATAAATTCTTTAATTTCCTCAAAACAGTATTAGAAATACCACATGATAAAAGCCCAAGAGTCTACTGTTATTTTGTTATTTCTCTCATTTTTTCCATCTTTTTTGGGGGGAAATGAGGTATGTGACATTACAGGAAGTACAAGTTCCACTGGGAGGAAATGAGACTTAAGAACACAAATAAAAATGCTTTCTGAACACAGAACATGCAAAACTCAAATTGTGAAAAAACGGGAATAAAATACATAAAGTGGCATTTATCATTGACATTTGGAGTTTATTTTTTTATATTTTAAAATAATCTGAGCTCTCCGGTTCTGACTCAGTGGCTCTGACTCAAATTTAATGCAGTGCTACATATTCAATAGATAATAGATTCCAGATCCAGGTCAGACATCCATACGTCTTTCTGTTTTTTTATTCCTGTATATTTGACTGTTTGGAATTCCTCTGAATTTGTAATTCCACAGAGGAGGTCTGACCCCTGACTCCTCCTGCTTCCTGTCAAAATTTTGTGCAACATTCCAGGGTCCGAACACTCGTTCATTCACTCCCTCGTTCTTGTGGAAAAGAGGAGAGTGAAAACAGGATCTTCTCTCCATCCTCTCACTGATTTCTGAATGATGTTGCTTGACTGGACTAAAGTGAAGTCATTTTAGCATGTGTGTTTGTTGCTTCAGAAACTATGGATTAAAATGGCCTGATTTAAACTTCAAACTCTTTTTAACAAAAAACCTGCTGAGTAAACTATACAAAGTTCTCCTGGGGAATAACAATGCGGAAAGTCAATTTTGGTAATTATGCTGACCTGTTTCCCATTGCAGGCAAAAAACTTAAAGTACGAGCACTTTTGTAACACTTACTGTAATTTAAAGAAAGAAATCAACAAACATCTGTGACTATTGTGTTAAAACAACCCATTATAAGAGTCAATTCTGAGTAAAAGAATCGATCTTTGTTGTTGCCAGTAATGTTTGGTACATAAATTCAGGTCAGGCCCGTTTTCAGATAAATATGTTGTCATGAACACTTATGTGTTGTATAAATACAGACTTTGAAACAGCAGGACAACAAATTAATCTGTGAATTAATCTGTTTCACACTGTCGCTATAATGCAGGTAATTTTCCACCATTTATGGCTATTTTCTGCTTTCCAATTCTCACATGTTTGGATTCTCTGTGTTGACATTGAAAAGACGTCAAATGCTGTCGCACATACAGAACAATCACAGCCGCTAATCAAGTAGCTTCCAATCAGCTGCTGAGGAAACGGTTGCCATTGACATCCCATAATTACCCTCACGCAACATTAATGCGTTATAATGAAGTGCTGGTACAGTGAGCCGTGTTGCCATGTAAACAAACTTAAATTCCACGGAAAATATAAAAAGACGGTCAAGTGTGTGTTTCTTTGAATAACACTTCACTTAAAGGCGTTTATCATTATAGACAATCATTTTACTCCTTCAGTATTGATTTTGATGTTCCATTGTCCCATTTTAAAATCAATCTGGGTGGCTGGAGCAAAGTATATCGGTGAGTGGTTGAAATGAAGCGTGAGCTGCGGGTTGCCAGTCACTCAACCCGTAATTACTCGCCAGAGAGCTTCGCGCTCATTCTGTTCACTCTGTCGCGCAGTATGGGGTAGAGGCAGGAAAAAGGATGAACGCTCAGAAAAACGTGGCGTCCCGCCGAGCGTCGAACCCGGGCGCTCGTTTAGCGTTCAGGGTGCTCAGCATCCGAAGCTATTAGGCCCGGCTAATGAGGACGGCGGGAATGGACAAATACAACCTCTAATTCGATTCAAATGTCAGTGTGGAGGGGAGCAGCTGTTGCTATAGTGGCCTAAAGCTCTTAAAGGATTTGATGATTTTATGACCAAATCATGTAAAATGTGAGACATAAGCGATGTTGTAAAAGGTAATGAATGGTCTTTCAGACAAATTTGCCCAACATTAATTGAGGCTTTTAAGTCTAGTTCCTACTGTAAGTTACGTTCGCTGAAGAATCGCCACTGATGGTGCCATTTTGTACAGCTTTCAGAGGCCGTGAAATTGAGCCTCAGAGTGCTTCCTGGTCTTCAGATGCATATAAATGGATTCAGAGAGCATGTTAGAAGTTTAGTGGGCATCGGTGAGGCGTTCACTTACAAAAAATAACCAAAATAACTCTAGTTTTCACCAAAATAGCTGATATGAGGAGAGACAATCCCAAAACTCTGATCTGTGTTTTAAAATTAATATGTTTCCAGGTTACTCCATGAATTTGCACATTTTGGTTTGAGTTTGTCCTGTTACAGCGTGCCCAACATAAATCCAACAAACCTGCACATAGAACCATTTTAGACCATCATCACAATATAATACCATAATTTGTCATCATCTGTTAAAAATGACATGATCTGTCTCTTTCACTAATTTCCTCTGCAGATGAAATGGCGGCTCCATCTCCAGCCAAAAGCATGGGCGACCCAGGCATCACGCCACTGTCTCCCACACATGTAATGGTAAGCGTGACTTTCTGTTGCCATCATCTTGTGACCCATTATACCGAGTGTCTGGAATGCAAGCGTGGCCTTAATGGATTTTACATTTGTTTACACAGCAATTACTTTCAGAACGTAATGCTTGACGTTTGTTTGACAGCATGACTCTTTTTCTCCATGTCTTTGTTTATGTTCTTTCTGTTCTGCAGAAAGACTCTGAAGACAATGAGCCCCCGAAACACAACTACGTGGTGGTGGTGGCCATCGACTTCGGCACCACCTCCAGCGGCTATGCCTATGCCTTCACTAAAGAGCCGGAGTGCATTCACACCATGAGGTGAGAGAGAAAGGGCGGAGAGAAGGGGGAGGATGAAGGGAACGTGTGAATAGAAATAAGACACAAGACAAAGTATCTGCAGCCTGTTAGATGTTCTAAACACATTTTGGGGTTAAAAAGTGTATAATTCTGTGAATAATCTAAAGTCTATCATCTAAAATTATCTATAAAAGTATCTAATTTTATCTAAAATTATTTTTATCTAAAGCATTCTGCTTGTTTAGCCACATGGGGAAACAATTCAACTATTATTTTTAAAATAACAATACTATTCTTTCACTTTTTTTCACTTATTCTTTCACTATTCTTTCACTTTTTCAGTGTGTGCTTAAACGTATACTTATGCTGTATTACTCTGAGAGATATGATTGTACATCCATTAGGATTGCTAATATTGTGTCTATTTCAGTTGAAGGACACTGTACACAGACTCCCAAATAAAACTCATTAAATAAATAAGTTCAGTGTGTACACAACAGAACTATTTAACATTAGCTTGAGTGTGTGTGTTACTTTAGGTAATGTAGTGGTAAATGTGTGTTACTATTGTGTGAAGGATAACTCACAGCTGTTCTCTCACCCTGACCTGACCTATTTGGTCATGTGACCTTTGAACTTTTGGGTCAGCTCTCCCGAGTACCTGCTGGGTGTAGTCAGTCACATCATTCCCGCCCAAACCGGCATGTGGAAGAATTTTAGGTCAGGATACCAATTAGGAAGTACAGAAATAGGATTCTATTCATAAATCAGTACATTTACAACTATAAAGAGCATCCTTGTAGTAAACTGACTGACTAATTCTGCTGTTACATTTTCACACACACACAATTTTCCTGTAAATCTGGGAAAATTGGGACTGCTTGCTTTTTTTGCTTTATCGTTGAGAAACCTGACAGTGACAGTCTGGTTCGTTTAAAATGTGGTTTGACTGCTGCTACAGAGACACACTCAGACACACAACACAAACAGCCCAGAGGCTCTTAGATTATTTGGGTTGGCCTTTAAGTCCCACAGTCTTTACATAAACACAGAGTTCCTTGCAAAAACTCACAAAACCCTTCTGGTAAATCTGTTTAAAGTCAAGGAGGAAAATCTTTTGAGGAGGTGAACAGAAGATCAATAGATTGATTCTGAGTAATTCCTGATTCCACAGAATCCCTGATTTATTTTTTATTTTTTGATAAACAACCAAAATTCTTAACTAAAAAATCTAAAATCTTATTGGATATTAAATGCAACACTTAAAATATATGGATTTGAATTGCATTGGATAACAAATCAACATTTGTTCATAGCATCCACTGGAAAATAGATGTTTCACCAGTTCAACTGAACTACTTTTGTACAATATTTTTGTTGAACTTTGTTTAAAATGAATATCGTTTTGAGCTACGTTGTTATTTAATGCAGTGACATTCATGTAATCCAGCCCAACTGATACATTTACATTTAACTGATTCATGACATGTTTAAAAGTACAATTTTGGGCCAATGTATAAAATGTGGCCATTCCAGCAAGCAGTGGTGAACATTCTGTGGCATTTTGCCATGGAAGTAAAAGCACATTAATATTTTAAAGCTAAGATGGTTGTGTTGTTTTTCATGACTGTCTCTATGGATAATGAGGATCGGGTTGTGCTGGGAGATGTTTTAGGTCATCTTAGGTTGTTTTTAAATCAAAGACAAAATGACACGGTGGCTCCAAAATTTGCCCAGTTAGAGTATTTTAGGTGATGTGTTTTATGGTCCCATTAGACCGTCTCACACACACACACACACACTTAAAACAGTTAAAAGCAAAAATATCACTCTGGTGTAGAAATGCTTTTTCTTTTGCAGATACATTTTTTGCATTACAGTATTACTGTATTGATTTTTCTGTTGCTAGGCGATGGGAGGGTGGAGACCCGGGTGTGTCCAATCAAAAGACACCCACCACCATCCTGCTAACCCCAGACAAGAAGTTCCATAGTTTTGGTTACGCAGCCCGGGATTTTTACCACGACTTGGATCCCACCGAATCCAAACAATGGCTGTACCTGGAAAAGTTTAAAATGAAGCTACACACCACTGCTGTAAGGACACACTTTTGAACATATTGATTTTTCTGTGGCCATGAGGAGCGTCAGATTCTCAGAACACAAAATCATTCAGGGAATTACTGTTAAAAAATGTGCGCACAAGGTCTCCTTTAAAATATGCATGAGTGTGACACGGTACGACGATATTGGCTGCTGCCCTCAGAGATTAATATGAAAACCATTCAGAAGTCTGATTACACTGCACACGTAATACAGGCTAATAAATCAGAGCTTGAGAAAATTAAATTACTTTTGCTGGTAATGACTCTAGCTGTTCGGATTTATCAAATCTAATGTCACAGGACTGATCCAGTGTTGTAGCAATTTGTGTATTGACACGCAAGTTTTCTTCTCCAGAATCTGTCTATTGATACAGATTTGCATGCGGCCAATGGGAAAAAGGTGAAAGCTCTGGATATATTTGCTTACGCTCTGGCATTTTTCAAGGAACAAGCTCTTAAGGTCAGTCTGCCTGACAACAAGCATATATTATAACCCTCGGCATTGTGTTCTATCGTTTCCTAATCAATTTTGTCTGTGCCTCTTAATGTGTTCAGTTGCCATATTGGGCCATATAATTTTTCTCCTTCTGAAGCCGATTTGTGATTGGTTGCAGGAGCTGAGTGACCAGGCAGGGGCGGAGTTTGATAATGCTGATGTCAGATGGGTCATCACTGTACCGGCCATCTGGAAGATGCCGGCCAAGCAGTTTATGAGAGAGGCAGCGTACAAGGTGTTACTTTTCTACCTATTAGAATGCACACAGTACTGTGTGTGTGTGTGTGTGTGTGTGTGTTAAATAACTGCAGTAAAGAGAAAGGGAGGAGTAACTGTGAATTTACAAACAGATGGAACAGGACGAGACAAACATGAAGTTTAGGATAGAGAGAGAGGGACAAAAAGATATATAGAAGTTTGAGATAAAAAGCTGTGAAATAAGGAGGTAGAGAGGAAAAAAGTTGGAGAGGTTAATGGAAAGGACAAAGGAAAGTCAGTATTAAAGGAGACAGTGATCTCACCCTTTAGATACAGCCTCTGTTTCTCTCATTCTCTCTCTCTCTCTCTCTCTCTCTCACACACACACACACACTTAAATAAGGCTTTGCTTTTACTGCAAAGAAAACTCAAAAATCAGTCTCAAAAATGTGATGCAAAAGTGGCCATTTATAAAGAAACTTCAGATGTTTATAAAGACTTCAGATGTTGTTTATTTCACTAGTTGAATATAACACATTCAAACCTCATTCTTTAGTGTTAATAATCACAGAGAGTGAATATTCTCACACTGACGAAAGAGAGGGAGAGACAAAGAGAAGAAGAGCAGGGAGGGAGTGTCCTCATCTTCTCTCATCTCAATCCAAAGCAAAGGAAAAAGAGATGGCCAGAGCGAAAGCCAGTGAGTTGACAGATGCGTATCGAGAGAAGATTAGAAGAACAGGCGGTCCGCAACACCTGATATCTGCACTGGGAATTCCTGCACAGCTTGCCTCCTGTGTGTGTGTGTGTGTGTGTGTGTGTGTTTCTCTCTCTCTCTCTCTCTCTCTCTCTTTCTCTCTGTGTGTATGTGTCTGTGTGTCTCTCTGTGTCTCTGTATGTGTGTGTTTGTTTGTGTGTGCATGTGTGTGTGTCTCTCTGTGTCTGTGTGTGTGTATGTGTGTTTGTCTGTGTGTGTGTGTGTGTGTGTGTGTGTGTGTGTCTCTGTGTGTGTAAGTAATGACTCAGCACTTCAGCTGCAGAATCTGGAGAGTGGAAAGACAGGACATATTATTCTCTCTTCTCTCTCTTTTTTCCCTGCATCACTTTTTGCTCACGTGCAGCCCCATAACTTACTGAATCCTGCAGTGCCCTGCACCCTTAGTGTCGCTCACCACAGTGTGTGTGTGTGTGTGTTTCTTGGATTTATACACTCGCTTGTGTTTAAAGTGAGGTGAGATGATTATGATGTTGATGTTAGTGTTCCCATAACTCCCGTGTTGCGTTAGCACTGCAAACGTACTGGTTCTCATTTTCTTCTCATCTGTGCTCTTCTAGGCTGGTCTAGTTTCCCGTGACATCCCCGAACAGCTGATCATTGCTCTTGAACCCGAGGCTGCTTCCATTTACTGCCGTAAGCTCCGCCTCCACCAAATGGTGGATTTAGGCATCAAAACATCCCTGAACGGATATAGCCCAACAGAGAATGTTGGGGTGGGAATGACCCAGGGTAAGCCATGCCCCCTTTTACCAGGTCACAGATATATATATGTGCGCCACAGACATTCTGTTGTGAAGATAAAACACACCATACTCATATTGTGTCATATTGTTATTCTCGTTGGTATGCTCAGTATTAGTGGAAGGTGTTTATTGGTTATGTTGCCCATTTGTACAGCTGTGTGTTTTGCTTTTTCAGTTAAAATTCTTGTCTCTCAGTTTTATGACTATACAGTATATAATACATATATACTGTATATATACAGTTGTAAACTGAAAAGATAGTCAGCACTAATAAGCCAGATAAAACAGACACTATAATGCAGATTAATCTTAATGAAGAGGTGATGATGAGAACAAATGAAGATGGGAGGGAAAAAGACAGCGTTGTTTGTACTCACGCACGTGTGTGTTTGCACATATAAACAGTACAATGCATGAACTCATGCCATTATTCCATTATTCCACATCTTTGTTATCTGCTGTCTGTGATTGTCATTGATTGACACTTGCCTTTATAATTTGTGATGACAAAATATCTCTGTTCCCTGAAGTTTTGTATTTTCTCATGTGAAGTCAATATCAGCTACAATATTTATCACATATGGCCCTAATATGCTACAAAATACAGTACAGTGATGTTTTACTGATTTATGCAAACCCACTAATGTTTAATGTAATAACATAAGATTCAAGTTTTAGACCTAAATGTGTTTTTGAACAGAGACAAAACAGAGCAGAAGTTTTATCATTTAATCATTTATTTCTTATCAACCCACTGTTGCCTGCCTCTCTAAACAGCACTATACCCCCCCCCCCTCTCTCTCTCTTCTTTATAGTATACTGGTCTGCACACATTTATTTTGAATAAATGTTTAAGTGCATCAGTGACATGATTTTACAAACATGAATCATTTTTATGTTTATTCGGAAGGAAGGAAACAGTCACGAGTCAAGCCAGCATGAGAAACAGCTTTGGCAAAAAATAATTATTCGGCTGAAATTTGCATGGCTGAAATTTTTGTCTGTTCATTCATAATCGTGTAATTTTTTTGAGGCCATGCATCACATTTTTAGTAGGAAAGCATGTTAATGATAATGACAAAAACAATGTCAACAATGTTTCTAAATCATTTGAAAAATGAACCAAATTGCTGAAGGAATGGTTTGCCTAAAATTGATGCCAATTGCTTTTTTCACAAGAATTTTCACATTTTTTTCATACAAGCATATTTTATAGTGACCAATGGCCATTAAAACATAAACTGCATATAAAAGCACCATAAATTTAACCCATATGACTGTTGCACTATATTGTAGGTCTCTGAAGCCATTAGCTGAACAGACTGTAACAGACACAGACAACAGATAAGTTATTATTAACTGCTAATCTGTGCCTCTGTGGGTCACATTAGCATGTTTGTGGTGCTTTTTGAACAGCCTGTGATCAAGTGTTGTGGTATGAAAAAGATTTATTTGAAGATTAATTAAAAAATGTTAAACGTTTGGAATGACATGAGCGTGACTAATATTTTTTAGACGTTTTACTTTTTTGGGTGAACTATTCCTTCACATTTTTGAGTTTATTTGAAAATTTCAGCTATTTAGCTCCATAGATGTTATTAATCACAGTTCAGCTGTTCTGCATTATACTGCCTGTAGCAGAAATGTTACCATTCACTGCAGTCTGTTCATGAGATAACAGAAGAATTGATGTAGGCAGTGACCTTCAGTTTGACCTCAGTGACCTCAGACTGATGACATCAGCAGCTTTACAGCCGTCAGCAAACAGCCTGTAACTCTAAACCACTATAGGAACCTAAGAAGCAGTTTGATCAGTGTGTTTTTAAGCAAAAAATAAAGTATTGAAGTAATGATGAGGTGGCAAAGGTGAGCTATCTTATATGTTTTGTGTCATCTTGGCACAGTTTGTGCCTAGAAAGAGAATAAATGAAAAATTCTTGATGATTTTGTTTCCTACACCAGTAATATTTGTGCTCTGATAGTATATTGAGAAGATTGAGAATTGAAAAGATCTCAAAAACTGAAATAATCACTGGTTAATTTTAGGAGACAGTAAAAGTCTGAGAATGTTCTTGTGAAGCTGTTTGTCTGTTATTAAACCATAAACCCTCTCGTAGACAGAATCTGTGCCACATCAACATTTATCTAAAATGTCAGGATGTCTTTTTCTCCAGAACGGAAATATTATTCACATAAACATATTTCTGTGGTGAACTAAAATCACTCTTGTGTGTTTTTTGACAGGTGCAGTTTTACAGAGAGTCTAGCTCATCTTATGCACGATCACCTTCGTTGTTTTGTTTTTAATTTTGTAAGGGAAAAAATGTCTCCGTAATTCTATTGCCATAGCAACACAAACGTATCGTCTTGATCCCACTGTTTAATCCTGTCAAGTGTTTCATTCACTTTAAAGAGTAGTTTGCTCTCCCACGCTCCATTAGAACCTCTGTTGGACTTAAACAAAGATCTGTTGGCCGTTGTATTGTTTTCTGTGAGCTGGAGGAAATGTCTGACATCAGTTTCCATGTGGTCACTCTCCCTTACAGCTTACACTTCCTGTTTGGAAATGTTTACAACTGACAGGATGACCATTATCCTCTGATGTCATCAACCTAAACGCCCTTTATCTTACAATCCCCACCACACGCAGCGAGCCTTTAAATACATTAAACGGCAGCAGGAAATCTTTAGATGGAACAATTACAGAGATAAATACTTGCTAAATATTTATGGTTACACTTTAATTCAATAAGCTACATTGAACACTCAACTAACTAAAAGAAACCTTGCAACTTTATGTTATCAGGCTTAGTACATTTACACAGACACTTTTATCCAAAGAAAATTACTTTGCTTTTAAGTTAAACACTTTTGTATCCATTACTGTGTTCTCTGGGAATCAAACCCACAACCTTGGCA
This sequence comes from Yasuhikotakia modesta, assembly GCA_036877545.1. NCBI lineage: Eukaryota > Metazoa > Chordata > Actinopteri > Cypriniformes > Botiidae > Yasuhikotakia > Yasuhikotakia modesta. Next base: position 34,378 of record JBAJNP010000956.1, on the reverse strand, counting down.
CTGCTAGCACAATGCTTTACCATTTGAGCTACAGAGAGGTTGTTAGGTTAGGGTTATTTGTATAAATTGGTAGAATAAGTTGTCATGAACTTGTAAAGTCTGAATGTCTGTTGGGGGAACATCAAAATGAAGTATTAAAGCTGGTATTAAATGCTCTTTTAAAACTCCAATCTCTGGTAGACAAATAATTGCAGAGTTACTTGTAGTTACAGAATGTCTAAAGTGGACTATTGAAATTAAGTGGTACCATATTCACCAGATCCGGCTTTCAGTACTGTACAGTATTGGGTAATTAAATTTGCATATCAAGGTTATAGTTATTTGCAAACATGTTATTTGTAGGTCATCAGGTTAAAATGTAAAACACATCATCAAATCTTATAATGGAATGAAGGTTATTTTATTAATAATATCTCTACAGTTATTCCAGTCATGCATAAATGTATTTTCAATAAGAAGGACAGTTTAAAAACGCACTACAGGTAAAAACTCTCCAGCAATTTCACAGCTTTCCTTGAAGTTTGATGAATTGAGACTCCATTAAACTTTATCCTGCAGCATCCATCCGCTAAAATAAACAAAACACCATGACCCTTTCTCTCATTCTGTCGCCTTGCCCACAGAACTGCCACACACACACACACACACACACACAGCTTCACGCAGTCTTCCCTCTCACACACACTTCCTGTCTCTCTCTGTCAATAACCAGCTAAGGAGCATGTGCGTCGTAACCGGCAGAGTCGCACGTTTCTGGTGGAGAATGTCATAGGAGAGCTGTGGTCTGAACTCACTGAAGGTAGAGTCTCTGTCTGTTCACACTCTTCCTGTAGTGTTTTGCTCTCGCTGTTTCTGATGCTGCTCTGTTACATGAAAAAGCCTAAAGTCTGGTAAGATGTTTCAGGTTTAATCTGGTTCCTGTGTGAATTAGCATCAGGACCGTCACATCACATTTTGCTTGTCACTGCTGTAATAACCTCACACACATTCATCTCTGTTCTCTGCTCTTAATTACTGGAATCCAGTCATTACAATTGACAGGAAAGATTTTTATATTTTATCCTTGTTTTTTACCTGCCCCACTACAAATATAAAATTACATTTAAACTCTGTATTTCTGTCTGTCTGTTTGTCTATCTATTTATCTATCTATCATCTATCTATCTAGCTAACTATCTGTATGTTGAGTAGAAAAGCTAAATTGTTATTCTGTCTGTTTTAAATTCATATAATATTTATACATAATATATATTTTTGAATTTCCCAACCACTTTAATCAATTTAAATATTTTCAATCACAAAATATTTTGATACATTAAGTTGGTAAAGTGAATAAAAACACATTTTAAAAAATCATATTAAATAAAAAACAAATAAAAAATATTAGTTGGGAACTTTACAGTAGCCAAGTGACAGTTTTGCCATGTATGTTTTTGAGCTGTGTTTGGTTTATTCAGCCATTATTTCTTTAGTTACAAACTGACTTTCAATAGACCCTAAAAGTAGATCACAGCTCCCCTGACATTTTGGAGAAACACTTTCCGCTCACATTTAACATCCACAGAGAGTTTCCTGAAAATGTTCTACCATGTAAAATGTCACCAGGCGTGACAGTGTCCATGATTCATCTGAGGAACTTACTGGTGACCTTTCATGACCTTCAGTCGTTGTTTCTGGTGGTCTGCAGGTGATCGTTATGTTGTTGTGGATTGTGGAGGTGGGACGGTGGATCTGACGGTGCATCAGATCCGGATGCCTGAGGGACATCTAAAGGAGCTTTACAAAGCCTCAGGTACGAGATGTTCTAATGTCAAGTTCCTTCACATTTTGTTCAGGAAGTTCAGAAAGAATAATTTGTATCTTTATAGAAACCAGACTCTCTTTTTTACTCTGTAATACCTGAAATGTCTTAATTTTGCACATATTTGAATGATTTGAAATGATCTTCTCCACAGGAGGTCCGTACGGCTCTATTGGGATTGATTATGAATTTGAGAAGCTCCTGTGTAAGATTTTCGGACAGGATTTCATTGACCAGTTTAAGATCAAGCGTCCGGCTGCCTGGGTGGATCTGATGATCGCGTTCGAGTCTCGTAAGAGGGCGGCGGCTCCCGACCGAAGCAACCCGCTGAATATTAACCTGCCCTTCTCTTTCATCGACTATTACAAGAAGTTCAGAGGTCACAGTGTAGAACACGCGCTAAGGAAAAGCAAGTGAGTGACAGATCATGTGTGTTGTTTCACAGTTTTCACAATCACTCTTTCGTTGTCACACTATAACTGTGATATTTCTAATATACATGAGGTGTGATTTTAGACCAATGAGCTTTCAGTGAGGGCAGGGGCATTCAACACAATGCTCAGCTATAGAATCCAAGCAACAGAAAAATGTTATTTTATCTTTATTGCACCTGGTTTGGACAGATAAACACTTGGAGAGGATTTGGCAGAACACAGTGTTTTTTGTGACACTGAAATGTGTGAAGGAGTTGGTCCTTCATCAAAACATTTGCCCCCTTCACACATTTGCAGAGAATCCGATTTTCTATTTTTTTCTGCTGACTCTTTGTTTCTGCGCTGATTGTTGTCTGGTTGTTTGAGGTCAGTTGTGTGTGTCCTGCTGCCTCTGGACAGTTAATCTGTCTATTCATGACTGCTGTCAATACTGTCCGCACACAGCCTTTCAATAAGCCATCAGGCCCTGTATAAAGATGGTCAAGTCAGCTAAACGAATATTGTGTTTGTGTGAGATTGCTGACTATGTGCTACATCTGCTCATAATCAACTGAGGTAATTAAACCGGATAATTATTCATAGCGCTGAAGGACTGCTATCACACATTTTTGCACGCCGCCCTGGAATACTCAATTCTGATTGGTCAGTCGGGCCATCAGTATTTATCACTAGTGATGGTTTATATCAGGTCACATATCAGTGGCTGATTACTTCAATGTTTCATATAAAACTAATAACCTAATTCATCTCAAATTAATATTTTGTGTCCTGTTTATGAAATAGGCAGAATAATGTACAGTTAGCTGGTCCTCGTGTCTCACTGGGTGTAGTTTTGATAATGACGACTAACACTTCAGTACTAATATGGTTTGCAAAACGTAGGCGAGTCCTTGACCGGTAGTGAGTGTATTTTATTGGTTCGCTAGTGTATTCGTTCCTGGCACAATAATTTGAGCTAATACTTCGCAGACCCTGAGTAAGAGGCCTTAACTTGCATGTTATAGATTTTGAGCTCTTATGTCTCGCAGGGGACTGTTTTTCCAATAATCCGATGAGTCAGCCATCTCTACCAGGACTGGTTCAGCCCTACATTACACTGCACTGAATGCGTGTGCTTTAACTGGAAAACACTGATATTAGCACACACACTGACTTTTATAGCGCTGCAAAACGTTATATAAAAAGTCAATAACATTCACGTTTTTAGTAGTGTGAAATATTATGAAAACCTTTTGCACAGAAGCCAAATGAGGATAATCTATAATTCTGTTATATCTCTCTGTCTCCATTTCTGTCTTTGCATCGCATGCGCTTACCGCAGTGTTGACTTTGTGAAGTGGTCGTCGCAGGGAATGCTGAGGATGAGTCCCGATGCAATGAATGCGCTGTTCAAACCGACCATAGACCACATTATACAACACCTGAGTGAGTATGGAGTAGGTTTACTAAAACAATGAACGTTACATATCATATAAATCTTTTCTTAAGTGGTTAGTGGAACAAATTAAATAATTGCTGTAATTTAACGTTAGAATAATATTCATCAGTCTAAAAACATTTTGAATTTGAAACTTAGTTTCCAAGAAAACATAATGTGTACATTATTTAATATTTAAATATATAATATTCATAATTTATAATATTTAATTACTTTTGTACATTACAAAATAATGTATTTGATGTTTTTGTTTTGAAATGTGAGGAAAACATTCATACAACCTAAAATTTCTAGAAAGATCTTGAGTTTGATTCCAAAGCACAAACTGATAAAAATTATTGCAAAGTGCATTAATGTTTTTGTTGAACGTATGTCAGTTTCAAAACAACAGAATTTGTAAAGCGCTGTACAAACTTATGAGCCACTGGGAGACACACATTTAGGGCAAATGTTCCCCCAGTCAGAGAAGTCTCGACCATCTGCCCAAAATACTCCAGCTCTCACACACAGAACTGGGTCAGAACCCTCAGAGAATCCTGCAGCTGTCCTGTTGGCTTAGCCCAGCTGTGGCTTGTTCAACCAAAAACTCCAAAGTGAACTACAAAAGTTCAGACACCACTGCCAATCAGTCAATTAAATGAAAAAAGGAGAGGTGTTTAAAATTATTTGTTTATATTTTTTGTAATGAAATGTATTGATTTGTTTTTCTTATTTATAACTTTCATTTTTCTGTTTTTTCTCCAGCTGAATTATTTGACAAGCCAGAAGTGACAGATATTAAGTTCCTTTTCCTAGTGGGTGGGTTCGCAGAATCCCCTCTGCTCCAGCAGGCGGTTCAGAACATGCTTCAGGGTCGGAGCAGAATTATTATTCCCCATGATGTGGGCTTGACCATCCTCAAGGGGGCGGTGTTGTTCGGCCTGGATCCCAGCATCATAAAGGTGCGGCGTTCTCCGCTTACCTACGGCGTGGGCGTCCTAAACCGCTTCATAGAGGGGAAACATCCGCCCGAGAAGATGCTAGTGAAAGACGGAACGCGCTGGTGCACCGACGTCTTCGATACGTTCATTTCTGCTGACCAATCGGTGGCGCTGGGTGAAACGGTAAAACGCAGCTACACGCCGGCGAAGCCGTCGCAGCAGGTGATCGTGATCCACGTGTACTGCGCAGAAAAAGAGTCGGTCAGTTTCATCACGGACGCAGGCGTGAGGAAGTGCGGTACACTGAAGCTGGACGTGAGCGGTACCGAGAGTCCGGTAGCACGGCGAGAGATCCAGACGCTCATGCAGTTCGGAGACACAGAGATTAGAGCGATGGCTGTAGACGTAGCCACATCTCGCAGCGTCAAAGCTAGCATAGATTTCCTTAGTCAATAGAAGAAGAGGTGTCAGTAAATAATAGAAGGATGGAAAAAGAGAAATAAAAATAGGGAGAAAAATGAAGGTTGTAGGTTTGGAGTTTCAACTAATACATCATGTTTGCCGACCTTTCATTTGACAGTTGCTTTTATAGAGCTGCCATTCATGTTTTTATATTTAGTTTTTTTCTGATACTGTACACAACTGTTCTCAACTTTATATTGGGCATAAAAGCAGAAGTTGAGCAGAATTTTATTTGATCTTTTCTCATATCAGTCAGGTCACTAACTACACTCACTTCATCTGCGCTTGATCCATTATTCAGTGTATGCTTCTATAATAATAGACTGTAAGTCTGTTTGTAGTATCTTAGTATCTGTTTTCTGCACAAATCTGCATGGGTAGAGCCAAAAAACAGCTGTGTTTGCTAGCAGTGCTAGTTTGAGATAGCACCGTGTATTACCTTAGCAAGTCAGCATAGCACTATGTTTAGATTAAGGCAGTTCAACCGGCCTTATCTACACATCATGTCAGAAATATCATTTGAACTATCTTCTGAAACTTACTGCTTTACTATAAACTCTGGTGTGTGTGTCCCAAGGCCCCAGCCGAGTCCAGATCCTGTTCATTTATTTAGGTTACAGCGAGGAGATGAATGTAAATGCTTTTAGCTACTGGACTGGCCACAAATTCATTTATGCCATAGTAAAGTTACTGTGTAGACTAAAAGCTCAAGTTTCTCTTAGCCAGAAACACGTTCTTACTGTTATCATCTCAAATATTTAAACTCTACAGAAGGTTTAAACCAAGAATTCCAGTGAACTGATCACATCTGAGCTACGCTGCAAATTGGGGTTTTCTCTTGCTTTCCAGTAAAAATACTTGGTATGTTTGTTTTTCCTATCATATTAGAAACATTAAGACATTATTTCGTTTAAAGCATAAACCTCACCAAATTTTTTTCGATTTATGCTTAAAACAAATGATTTTTAATGGCAAAAAAGTATTTTTTGAAAACAAAGAAATTTAGCGTCAGTGTCTGCTCTGGTAAACTAGTTGTTTTAAAGACATTTAGATATTTTTCCTGGAAAGCCAGACAAACGGACTGATGAGGAAGAGGTTTGTTTGCAGAGTGCACATTCCTTAAGGTGCTAATGCCTGTGACAAAACTACCTTCAGTTTGTCACCTAGTGCTACAGGACTACAACAGCTATGGTTGTGTTCTCATATCTCTCATTGTGTGTCTCATCTTCACTGTTGTTTGTGTGTTTTTTCAGCTTTCTTTTTGGCATATCAAGGCATGTTATGAAATCATATGAGTTCTGGGCGGTTACACTAACTCCACTTTGCATGCTGGACAGCTGTAAACTCAAAACAGTTTCTACATGTAGAAAGATTGAGGGCGGCATTTGTTTTGTCCCAGAATTCAACATGTCTTTTCATATTGTCGGTCAGTACTTTTGCTCTGCGCGAAATGAGAAACGCATAAATCCTAGAATGTGAATTTTAGCTGCACCTGCGACATGATTTAAAACGATAGCCATCACTATGTGCTAGTTGCCTTTTTCTTGCTCTGTAGAAAGAAAAGCCACTGATCTTTTGTTTTGTTTGCCTTTTTTTATTTAGCAAATTATTATGAAGAATATGTGACAAATTTGAAGATGATGTTTATTTGTGTATATACAGTATTTAAAGACATTGTACAGATTTTTAGCGCTGTTTTAGCATTAGCGGCTTCATGAGCTGTGTGTGTAAGACACTTTTTTTTTACATTCACCAGCCTTCATATGAGTCCCTGATTAGATATTATCCTAGTCCCATGTCAAAGCCAAACTTAAACCTAATCCTTACCTCAGTCCTAGCCCATCAGTTGGGATAAATTATCCTGAATCATAATAAAGACTAATAATTCCATTTGTAATGCCATGATCCTTAATCTCAATCAGATCCTATCATTTCTAATTTCTCATTTACAATCCCAATTGCACATAGCCAGAAGATGAGCGATTGTGCGAGTTGCCTATGTTGTTCTGTTTTAGACTTGAAAGCCTTCAACCTTAACAACTTTATCATTTGAATAGAGTTAAATGAAGTGTAACATTTTGGTTTGGTTTGGGGAGATGAAATAGTGTGTGTGTGTGTGAGGTGTGTGTGTGTGCTTCTATCTAATTATTGGATTACACACATCAAATTTGAGATAATAGTTGTATGTGGTTTGGAAAAATACTCAGATAGCCCTCAACTACATTCATAATGATACAGAGATAAACACAACACTAATGTAAAATGTAAGCAATAAAGGTATTGCAATGTGATGTTCCACACTGTACTCCAGTTAAACTCACCCATGCTGTCTGCCAGTGTAAAGTCTGTGTGTGAAAGCTTCAGCTACAAAACATTGTTTCTATAGAACATAATAATCAACATTTTAGATCAAGATGATGATAAATTTCATGAAATCTAAATGTGTTTTACGATATTTTAACAATAATGTTAGCATGAGAAACACTGTCATTTAACAGTGTCTAAAGCAAAACTCTGATAAAGCTTTTGGAATTAAGAAACTGTTTAATGCAAAAGCTTTTCCATTGTAAGGCAACAAAAAAAACACCTGGTATCAGAGCAAAATGGTTCTTATACAGGACAGTTGAAATTTTCAGTGAAACCCCATCATGCTACTGTTAACTATTTAAATGATGGTTTGAAAAGTTCCATCTCTTAAAGTGATAATTCACTCTAAAAGATTTACCTGTGGGGTTCTGTATGACTTTATTTAACAGAATGTCCAAGCTGCTGTTAATAATAAACTGAAACAGACCAGAAACAACAGTGAGATTTTGTGTGAACTGTCCCTTTAAGAGTTACATTCTCTTAACAAATCAAACCAAACATCTGCGGTAAGATCCAGTCAAAAACAATATAATATAATAACAAGCTGCACATAAAATAATGCTTAAGCTTTTTTAACGTAAAATCTTCCGACATTTGAAGAAGCTGCTTGTGTGATTGTTAATTGCAAATATTTGTGTATATGCTCTGCACGGTTCGCATGAGTACCCAAAAAATCTGAATTTTGGTTATGTTCATTTGAATAGTCAGTTTGTAGTGAGAGCTAGATCTTTGAGTATTAAAGGAAAACCAAGCTAACGCAGCTCACCCTCTCATTGGCTGTGCAAAGCAGTCGAAGCAGGAAGTGATGTCATCACATGTGGTGTACCTGCTGTGTGTTAGCAGAGCACACATACGTGTGGGTTTGTGGAGTAAGCACATCTTTTTTGCTAAGAGTTAATTGATTAAATCTTATTTTTCTTGTTTTAAATTGTGCTTTTGTTTCGCACTTTGTGTTACATCATACCTGATCATGGGCAGCTTTGTTTTGTTTTTTTAACAATAACACAATGTTTAGCGTCTTGCTATGTGTTTGTGAAGTCACTTAAACGGCAAACTCATTTAGTTCTTTTGTATTTTCACAGGATTTATTTGTAATTTCATTTTGTTTTCTTTGTTCACATTGACTTAAAATTCACTGTGAATTTGATTTTGAATGGCCTTTTTGCATTATTTTATTTAAGTACATTTAGCTAAAAGGCAAAGGGCCAGATTATAGGACATCAATAAGATGGGAAATTAATTGCACCGTTTATTAAATGTTGTGCTACAAATGCTTGAAATCACCTAGTCATTCACTTCAATTCAAGATGGCTGCTCCCCTCTAGAGCGGGTGGGTGGTCTCACACACTGTAAAACTATTAATGACCCTCACTGGGTCGGTGGATACAGTGTCACTGCTTTTGCCGTATGCACATCCACAAAAAGATTTGCAACTGTATTTCAATCAATTCCAAGTACTAACAGCCAAACTGTCACTCAATAAAATATGTGTATTTCAAAGAATAGTTGTGTTGGTTTTATTTAAGTCTAAAGGTTAATGATTCCTTTTCATCGGTTTTAATCATTTTAAATATGTAAATGTTCATTCAACGTAACTATTTAAAGTCTGTTTCAGGCTTTATGCTGATTTGAAATGATATTAAGCTCAACAGTTTGGTGGTGTTGCGTTTTTTAAATCTTTGTGGCACACCCTGTATTACCTTTTTTATGAACTTAAATAGTTCATCATTTATAATTCAATAGTTCAATCTAAAGTTTTCCATTATCTTCACTCAAGTATTGTGCAAAAACCTCAGAAATCTTACTCTATTGTCCTTGGAATTTTTATTGCATTTTTTATTGCATTTTTTTTCTTGTGAAAAGGAAAAACGAAATGAGCTTAAGAGCTGTCTGTTTTTCAGACATAAATATAAATACTAGATTTCCCTGCGCATATACAGGTGGTTTTAGTTAGAGACCTTGACTTAGCAAAGGACTTCTATATATGCCAAACCATTTCAAAAATAATCTTTTTTTATTGCTAAGTGTTATTTGCCATCTGTAAATTCTACCATTCTATACACAAATAAAAGCAATATTCTCACAATCTTCAATTTAGTCATTGACACATCAACTTAAAGTACATAATGGCACCTGATTTTAAGAGTTTAGAAGCTGTTTTTAATTTTCTATGGATTCATGCTTTTGTTTAGAAGGACGGGGTCCTTCATTTTTGGTTTGTTTTCACAGAGTACATTTTTGGTCCTTCGGCAATGAGCTATAATGTATGAGACATTGAACTGTAACCTGTTCCATTCAATGAGGTTTTTATATTCAGAAGTGGCCACTTAACTCTTGTGTCCTGTGAAGAATGAGTGATTCAGTTCAAAAGATAAATGCCACTGTTTTCTTGTACAGGGGAGACATATAATTGATGGATTATTTGAAATCAAGGACATCTTCCTCCTCTATAGACTTGGAGGACTGAAATGGAAGAGCAAACCAAACAATTAAAAGACTTAAAGATCTCAGAGCCTTAAAACACGACATCACCTGTTGTGACTAAAATGATTGATTCACAAAACAAGACAGTAATTAAGACACATTTTAGGGTAAAATGCCACATTTGTCCATAGAACAATAATGTTATCCGGCACATAAGAGCAATTTTCACTGTGAGGAGCGGGAGAGTTCATAAATTACAGCAAATAGAAATAAAAAGAAAATTCAAAGCTGTTTTTAAAGGACTGTTGACAGATTTAAAGGAGTAGTTCACCCCAAAATGAAAATGATCAACTATTTAACCTAATTATTAACCTAAATAAAAGCCTATATGATTTTCTTGCTTCTGTTGAACAAAAAGGAACATGTTTGTAATGCCACTTTCATTCATTACAATTAAATAGTCACCAAGGTCTGTCAAATGTCATATTCTGTAACGTTTTTAGGCCACAGAAGTCACTCAAATTTGAAATGACAGTAAATATTTTGGGTAAATAACTTCATCTACAGAAAACCAGGATACATCAAATGCATGCATAAGATTATGGAATTTACAGACCATAAGACCTCCTGGTATTTTAAGTGAGGCAGGATTTTGCTACCGAGAAGCAAAGAGCAAAAAATTAAAGAGTCGCCACTGCCCCCTAGTGGTTGTTATAGGAGTAGCCGTTCAATTGACTTGTGTCTACAAACCAAGCGTGTGATTCCTTCGATCATCATAAAACATGAAAGAGAGGAAACCTTGCAATTAATAAAACAACACTAACACATAAATCTTGAGATCTTAGAGTGGATAGAGCTTCCCTGCGATTCGAGAGTAAGCTAGTATTAAACAATACTAGCAAGTCGTTGGATGAGATGATTTAAGGTCATTGACTGTCCATTTGTGGCTGGTTTTCCCTGTTGAGTGTACTTTACTCACCTCTAAAGCAAGCCCCGCCCACAGGTGGGTATTAATAAAAGGACTTTATTTTGAAAACCCAGCAATTACAGTTACCCTCAAGCACCCTCACCGAGGATCCAAACCCATCTGAATATGAGTCTAAACGCAAAGCACTTCTGATTCAATTTATACAATTAGCAGGGGTGTATGTGTTATTTTAACAGAGGAGCGACTGGAGGACCACTCAACTTCAAACAGGACAGTGTGTGTGTGTGTGTGTGTGTGTGTGTGTAAGAGAGAGAGAGAGAGAGAGGATGTATTTAGGAGGCTTATCAAAGAGGTGAGATCATCAAAACTTGGCTGGTTGCTACGGTGATAGTAAGAGGGTATCTCTCTGTAAATGCCCCTTTGGAGGTACCACCCACACGCAGCTCTGTCACCAACAGATTCATGATCTACAGAAGTAGCCGCTTGACACATTTTCAGCTTTTTGAAGCGCATGTTCCCCAGCCCTCTATCAGGTAATCCTGTAATTATTTTATTGTTCATTATTTTGTTCTTTAAAAGAAACACCCACATCTATACAAGAGCCCTGAAAACAGACAAAGCTAATACTTTAAACTAATAGTAATACTTAGAATTAGTTCAGATCATGTTCCCATCCTCAGGGTTTGATTGTGTATTTGATTATAAAAAGCAAGTAGCCTCAAAAATGTTGTTGTAAAAAGCAAGGATTTTATTGCATTACATTTTGCATTTTTGCATTTCATGAAACCAAATGGCAAACAAATAATGCTGGGCCTTTAGCCTGGTGACAGCTGCAGTGAACATGCTTGTGACATATAATGATGATGATGATGAAGAAAACAATAAGAAAATAATAATAAAAATATTAATAAAAATAAGAATAAAATAATTGGTTTCCCAGGTCTGCCATTTTACTCCAAAAAAACACAAAAAAGTGATTATTCATGCCGTTTCTGGAAAACAACTTGCAATGCACAATAAACACAGTATACAAATGTATGTTAAGGAATGTTTTTTTTCCTTAGACAGATGCCCACAGTTAAAGAACGACCATATGGGTTTTGACCACATCCATTTTTAGGATTTTCAGAACTCTAGAACTTCTGAAAGCAAAGCGGGTCACATTAAGCCAAAGCTTGTTTCCAAACTTTCCAGTTTGCTATTCAACATAGATGCTGTCATCCCGAGATTGTTTCTGACAAACTACAGTAATTACCGGAATCACAGATCTGTGTTATCATTAGCTTTGTGCGCAATGAAGAAATAAGAAAAGAGGAAGAATGAGAGAGTGACAGAAAGAGAGACGAGTGTGTATTTGAGAGCATTCAACCCCTCCTCTTCACTTGCCACGATTTAATTCAGATTCTAACACTATAATGCAGTTTTACTTTGAACTGAAGCCTGCGGATTGTTCTGATGGGTATTGTGAGTTTTGATGGCTTAAATGAGTAAAAAGTCCGTGTGAATGGAGATGCACTTTGTTAGTGTCACCATAAAAATGGCAGCGTGCCTTTTAATGCCTTATTTTTACAGCCCTGATTATAGGTTGGTTATTCAAACAAGTGAATGAGGAAACAATGAGCAGGCGATCAGCGCTTCATAAAGCGGAGAGCGGCACGGGACGCGTTAATAAGCGCGTCACGCACTCAAGAAGCCTTTAGAAATGACACTCATTCGTGTGACATGTTAAAAGAGGGCTTGCACTTTGAGCAGAGATGTGAAAAGGATCAGAGGACTGTTAACGTGTAATTTAGAGCTGAATCTGACTGCTGTTTGCACAAAAGCAACAGAAAGTCTGTCGGCATCAATGCGGAGAAACGCTTCACGCGTCACGACGCACAGGCGGCGCGGAGGGGCTCGTACACCCACGTGTCACACATGTACGTTCACGGACAACAGTCATTGCTTTTAATGTGGGTGTTAAAGAGACACTCAATGAGAGGAGTGATTTTACAAGGGAAAAACACTAGAGCTAATGGGTGTGAGACATACGTCGCTTTTCTATAGAGTGAATCAAGCCTGTAAATTATACAATCAAATAGTGTGATTCTGTATTCAAACTATTTGATAATAAGACACACACTCTTTATTTAACAACCCCCGATTTGTGATGTCAAGAAGGGTTACATTTGACATTCATTCAGATTTACAGTGAATTCAATATTTACATTTGTATTAGTATTGCGTTTCCTTGGATCGAACCCACAACCTTTGCGCTGCTAACGCAATGCTCTACCAATTGAGCTATGATCCTGTGATCTTAAGTGACATTCTTGCATTGTAATTGTTAACAAAATGTAATTTAACAAAAGACAGGAGAGATGGTGTTGTCCACAGTAAGAAATCTCGGGTGTTTATTTTTGCGACATGGTTTGGGAAACTGCAGACAGAAGTGATGCTATACTGCCATCTTTTGCCCAAGACAACACAAAACACTTTAAGCATCTTACAAGCATCTTGTAAGCATCTTGGAACACTGAGGTATCAAATGTCTCTGATTAAGAAAGCTAAAAAAAAAGAAAAGAAAGAAAAATGAAGAAACAGCAATGCTGTTTTGTTTACTTGCAAAAAAGAGAGACATCAATTTGATTAAATAAGGCAAAGGTATAAGTTTCTTTGAAGGCAATGGGGATTAAATATCTCAAACTTCATTAACTTAAATATTTAACACAAAACTGTATTATAACACCATGTATATATTACCATGTATATATTTTTGTATATGGTACAAATTATGCATTTTTACAACTTTATTAAAATCTGTGTTAATCACAAAAGAGACAAAGAAAAGAGAAGGAGTAAGAACAAGTAAATGACACAGTTCAGTTCGTGGCTAAAATAAGCAGCTACAGAGTCGCTTACGGTCACGTGAGCGGAAGCACACAGGAAGAGGTTGGGCTGCTAGCGCGCGACTGTCAACACATCCACCATGAAAACTCATCAAAATGAACAGGTGGGATTTTATTATTTATACAATACAAAGCCCACGACTGCCATGCACGATTATGCATCGCCTTTCAGTCTTAAATTATTTTATATACTTTATTTTATGAAGTTTCATACAATTCTCTGCATGATCTTGTCATGTTACTTCATGTGCTTTCATCGATTATGCAGAAAATGTCTTTATTCAACATATGGTATGACAAACCACCTACAGATGTTGAACACATTTTTTTTACAATGCATCTTTGTAGTTGCATCAGTTTTAGCATTTATTGTGTTTGTTTAGTTTGTAAAGAGCGAATCTTACTTGATTGCATTGATTTAGCCCAAAATGTAAGATCTATTTGTTATTGTATTTACACACGGCCATAGGTTGGGAAATGCAGCACTGCAGGATCATCAGGTTTCTTTACCACTTAAGTCTTACAGCGCAGTATATGATGTTGCCAGATTTCATTAAAGTAAGTGTTGGCGTTTTATAATGCAACCTGTTTACATACACGAAACATTTCTAAATACGTATTCTAGGCAACAAACTGGATGTATTCGTACGTATATGGAAACAGATACAAACTAGACATTCACAATAACGTTTTGTAGAAATACGCATTAATCTTTTAAAATACGAGGATTTGGCAACCTGTTTGTCCGCGCGTCTGTGATTGGCTGTCGGTGAAACAGAGAGTCGGCGAAACCGTGCTTGATTGGATGTCGGCGGCGCAGAAGGGGCGGGCCGACTGTCTGTGACTGTCTGTGATTGGCTGAAGTACGGGACGGAGGGGGACGTGTTGAGCTGATCAGCTGGTCTCTGCAGATATCTGACTCCAGCAAAACAATGTAGAGATAAAGTGCTGAATGCCAGATACAAACACACACCCTTGCGGAACAACCCGATCCACCCCGTTAAACCAGCGACCGACACTTGATTCAGCTGATAAAAGCGCAGGACTGCAGTAAATAATCTCCAGTCCCATCTCAAGTGTTTCTGTCTGTTTTACGTTTCAGTGATGCGAAAGCGGAAAAGCAGCGCAGACCATGACAGCTCGTTCACGTCTGCACTGCTGGACAGCAGCTCCGATCTAAAGCATTGCCACAGAAAGACAGACGGTGCTTCGGAACCAGAAGGTTCGGGGAAAGCGATGGGGAGACGTTACAAAAGGTGAGACCGACTCCATGCACAACCTATAGGAGACTGACAGCTGTGACACTGTACACCTGAAGGATGTATCGGTTTCTGAAAATGTAATCATGATTTTTTGATGTCATTATCTTTCTAGATTTGATGCATATTGATATTGGCATCGTGAGATCGTAGTTGTTTTTACACAGGTGTGAAACTACACATTTTATTCATTGTGATTAAATCACATGTTTGTATGACTGACTTTGAACCGTATGGGACATGCAAAACAAGCTTAGCAACTTTAGGGTGGGGTGTGAGGGGATTGTTTCATTGAATGAAAGTCTCTTGCAGATGCTGGGATACTGTTTTGGGAACTGATTGTCTTTGGAACATTTTTATCCGTAGCTAAAAATCCAGTCCAAACTCAAGCCTATGTTTATTATATGTTTATTATTGTAAATATTTGGTCCCATTTAATGTGTATCAGTTAACAAATCAGTGGCATAATAGCAGCTTTATTAAATCAGGGCATGGCAGGGCAAGTTGAAATCTAAGGCTGGCTTTTAAATATACTTCTTTACACTTCCTTAAAGCTGAGCTGAATCATACAGTTCTTGGACTTTAATACTAAATCTCTGGAGGAGTTTTTTTTAAAAACATGTAGCTTCTTTTTCTCTGCTGTGATTCACACTGTGAGGTTTCATTTTTGTGTACATTGTTATAACAGGCTGAAATGAAGAAAAAAAACTAGAACTTTCTCCCAGTTGTTTGTTAGGAGAGTCACATTCTGTCTATGCTGGATATTTAGGGTGTGTTGAGGAAGAGTTTAGACAGAGGAAGGCTGAGGTGTGTGTAGTGATGTCATACTTCTCATCAGTGCCCTTTCTGAAGATCATTCTGCTCCAGCAATATGGCCATTGGAATATGTTGAGACATTGCACACTCAGCAAAAAAGCTAACTGCGCTGCCAGAGAGTGTGTTACTACAGCCCATTTCCTCATGACTGGGCCCGGAGAGAATCTGCAGGGACTCTGAGATGGTTTTGGCCTGCTTTCATAGCAGTAGTTCCCATATTTCAGCAAAGCTTTAAAGATAACAGGAATATCGAGTTTCCTGGTTGGCCCGTGCCATTGAAAATCAGTCTGGTTTTGAGTGAATTACCTCTGACCTTTGACCTAGGAGGTCAGTTACAATCATGGGGGTTGTATTGTATATAGGTGGTAATAATTAAAATTGTACTAGTGCTCCAATGCAGTGTACTTTGGTTAATCTGGCTAACAGTAGGATTTAACTTCATGGGGAAACAGTTACAGCTCTTAACCACAGTTATGTTACTAAATATTTAGGTCAGCTGATGACCGTGAGATGCCAAGTATTAAGAAACATTCCCAGTTTCACTTTACATAAGAAGTTTCTTGCCAGATGAACGTGAAACACAAGTAGGAAGTGGTGCTGCCACCGCTAGTTCTGCCACCGCTGGTTCTGCCATCACTCCACATTTGACCTAAAATGCTACTCTTCTGTTACACTGTATCTGTTGCGGCAGTAACTGGAGTGGGTCTGGGGTATTGAGTGCTGGCGCTGCTCAAATGTCTGATACTGAAACTTCTACTGATTAGTCTGGTTGAGGTGACCCTTGTTACAGGCTTGGTTCAAGGTTAACGGGGTCACTTCAGGTTTAATTCGCAAGATTAGCTTAGCCTGTGAAATTTAATTTACTGAAATTCTCTTGAGAGAGATGTTAAAGTTAATAGGTTGGCTGTAAATCACTTGTTTGATAGCATTCCCCTGTTCCTAAGGCAAATGTGATGGGGGGAGGGGGTCTAACTTACCCTTTAGCCTAAATAACAACCCCTGCTTCCCTCCTAACCATGTCAGTTATTCACTCTGCGTAATTCAACCTGAAATTCTGGTCTGTTCTGGTCTGCGCTTATCCTGGATACACGAGCTCCAGATCAAACCTGGACCCAAGAGACATCTAAACGTGACAGTTTGTCACTTATTTTAGCTCTTCTTGTGAAACTGTGTCAGGTTTGATAGAAGTTATGACAGTGTCGTCTTTAAAGTCTCTTTTTTTTAAGTTTAGGAGGACTAAAATCAACTTAACACTTAAAGTTTGTTTTACTTGAAGTGGAAGAGACAGAAAAGCAACCAGAATACAGAACCATTGGGTTGGAGAAACAGCAGTGCAGGTTCTAACCCACTTGAAAGAGACCTGGGTGAGTCTCAGAGCAGAGAAACTGTAACCAGGTTGGGCGGCCTGTCACAACTGCTCCCGCAGGTTCTGCAGGGCAATCCGAGACACCGGTTAGAGTGAGTGAAAGAAGAGAAGAGTGAAAGGAAGGAAAAGTGAGAGAGGGGAAGTGGAGAGACGTGTCTTTATCCCTCTTAGCAATGCCATCTACAGTTTCATGTGTCCTTCACGTGCCCCTCCTGACTGGTCTCAGTCCATCTCCATTATGGCTGCATAGTTCAATGGCAGGAGAGGTTGTGACCCATGGACCTCACATCAGCTCTTTCTTAGACAGATACCATGAAGCTCGCAGTTTACTTTTTAAATAAATGTCCTTTGTTGTCTTTATGTGCGGTTCAGTGAACATCATTGTATAGAACGGAAAGATGAGGTTTTGTGGCAGTTAGAAACCCAGGAAGGCAGTCTGAGGAGTCTCTGTGTCTCTCTGGGTTTGTTAAAGTGGCTGCCCTCACCGGTCCGTCAAACACGTCATGATCCATCAGTCATGGCTGTAGCTGCAGGTTTGTGAAAACACTCCAGTTTTGTGCAACTTCTTTTTCTTGTTCTCTTGTTCTTCCTGGTAGGGCAGTAATGATGACTATACATTTTTAAAAATGGTTATAATTGTAAAAGAATTGTAATATCCAAACCATTAAACCAATAACAATAAAGAGGAACCATTGATGAATGTTAAAACACTGACAGTTAAGAACAAAAACAAATTTAAATTCAACTAAAGGTTCTACATGTGATAAGAATTTAATGCCATCAATTTAGTGAATGTACACTCTATGATTTTGATGTCATTAAAGTTGTTATCTACTTTAATTTGTAAATCTGTCTTTGTATAAATCTGAATTGTAAATATGTCTTTGTTTAAAATCCTGAATTCATTCCTTTTATAAGTTAAGTTTTTCTTAGCCTGTTTTATTCTTTATCTTTTTGTCACGATAATGTTTTTTTAAGCCACAGCTGTTGTTTTAAGAAGAATGTATTTGTTTTGCCAGGTTTTTTTCTAAATAGCAGTATGGAGGCCTGTGTTTAATGGGGTAAAAGCCAAAATAATGTCTTTTTTTCTTGGGAAATGTTTTTGTGGTCCAGGAAAAGAAGTTTGATTTGAAAGTATTTGAATGTTCTAATGCTATGTTACAGTATTCTGCAGCATGATGCAATAATGCTTGGTAATACTGTTAGCCTAATAAAGGTTTCTGTAAAGTGTTTGTGTCAGTATTTGTGTAGTGGACCAACTTTACTGACCAGACAGTCAGGAGTCTGTACCTTCATTTAGTGAGGTCACTAATAGGGTTAGTTTTTGGCAGTCAGTGGCCTATAGCAAAACTAGGATATTTTGACCATTGATCGGGACAGTGGAACGCTCTAAAAGCATATCCTATGCCAACATCTTCCACTTAGTAGCGGTTGTCTAGTACCTTGAGACATTACACAAGACTTTGCCGCCTGACAGGAAGACTTCAGAGACTAAAAAGTTTGACTAAGAAGTTTATTCTTGCAAATATGTGCTTCATAGAATTCGGTGGAGACGATCAAAACTTTGTTTTTAATCTGTTATGACTGTTATGACACAGTTTGAGGTTGCTCAGAAATTATGTTGGTTGTTTTCAGATTTAAAATATTAGCTTTCAATCTACCTCCCATCGGTTCTTCTCAAACCAAAATCTCTCAAATTAAGGGAGCTTTCCCTAGACATCGGGGTCTTTGTTGGGTCAGTAAGTTAGAGCGTTAGGCTATATATTGTCCATAGGGTGTTGGTAGACTGATGGCTTGAATCTAGGCTGGTACATGGTTGGTTTCCAAATAGGAGTGTCCCAGAAACTAGAGAATTACTGAAATCCCAAAACGCACTTTAAAATTACAATTGTGCATTTAATCCCAGCCTGCTACAGGGGGGCTGTCTTTGCAATTAGCGCGCTGTAAGTCACTTAACGGCAAATAACCAAATGACCTTTTCTTTCTAAGTTTTACTTCGTGTTTGCTACAACAAATTGGACCAGAAGTGAAAGAATGATGAATATGGTGTATATGTATATGGTGTGCAGTGCTGTAATAAGGCTTATATGAAATATTACATTGTCAAAACCTGGAGTGCAAGTTGTATTTTTGCATAGTACAATGCTAAAGATAATCTTAAAGTAAGATTACTGTAAAGCAAGACTGTATTGCCTGCCTGCGTTGTGCATCTGTTGCCCTGACCTCAGTGTGACCCAATCATTTATTCATGTAGAATCAGATGTGCATTTATGGTTTCACTTTTCCTTCGTGGTGAATGTCAGGTGTACATTACAGCGATTACATTCATCCGGCAGCTATGTACTGAATTTGGATTGTGATCTGGATTGGCTGTTGTCACGTTCATATTATAACTGAATATTCACTTGTGTTGCATTTAATCCAGATTAAGTGTCATGTCACAAAAATGTAAATGTGTACTGTGTGAATGCAGTAATGATCTGATTCATGACCAATTGGTTATTAATATGATGTTAAATATAGGAATGCTGAGATGTGAGATCTCGCTGAGATGTTTGATGTCTTTGTAAATATAGTATGAAGATTGCTGTCTGTTTTACAGTCATTGGGGGCGGTTTAAAATCTTTCTCATCTTTTTTTTAAAGACTCCAGTGATTTTAAAATGTTGTGTGTGTGTGTATGTGTTTTTGTTTGTGTGTGTGTGGGAGTGATGCAGATGATCTTTTTAAAGTCAAATGCACACACACTCACACAATAATACAATAGATTCGACTTGCCCTGCAGTACAGCAGTACCAAACTATCAAATTACACTGTTAAACTACATGTTAAACATGTCAACACTGCAAAATAAGTCAATCTAAACTGTCTATTACACCTCCTGAACCAGCCTGTATCAGTCTTCATCTATATCTGCCATTCTCTGCTTGCACAGCATAAGATAACATGGTACTAAAATAACCTGGGTTGCATGTCTGCTCTATTCTCATACTATCCTGTAATGTACTCAGTCTTTTAGCTGCATCCTGTTCCATCATTTTGCTTCATACCAGCAGTCAGAAACACTTTGTCCCAGTGTGGTCTGGAGTCCTGATGCCCAGACAGCCGTAATAATGCCCATATGGCAGAGGATTAGCTTGGCTTAACATATTAGCGTTACCCTGAAGGTGTTGGAACTCTGGGAAGGCCGCTCACTGTGGGCATGTGAGCGTCGCAGGACCTGCGACACGGCTGAACTGTCGTAAACTTGTTCTTCTGCATGCACAGGCATGGAAAGAACAGCATCAATTGCTCAGCACCTCCACATTATTGTTACTGTACAGTAATGACTCAGCCTGTGTCGCTGTTTTTAGCTCTGCTGCTACACAGCAGTTGTGTGTCTTTATCACAACAACCCTGCGCTCTCACGCATATGCGCACACAAGCGCTTAAACACGCACCCTGAGATCAGACCTTGCGTGACTCACACCTGGTGTCCACGCAATGCTTTATTTTACAGGGGATTAAATAACCTGTCTGCTGCATTAATTTCCTGGATTCTATCGAAAAATAACATATGGCATGTTGAGTTTTGATGCTCATATGGGGAACGCAGGTTTGAATCTGGTTCGTTGCATCTGTTTAAGCATCTGTTTAAGCATCTGTTTGGTTAAATATGTTAAAGACTAAGACGAAGACAAGTCTTCAGCTCTTGTTATGCATGTGGTACTTACAGGTGGGTTGGTTATTGTCAGAGGCTGTCATTGGTTGGTTGATTTGGTTGTAGGTGAGCAGGTGTCTGAGGTCACGGGGCTTTTCAGAATTGTACCAGAACTGATCCAGGGTCAGCTGGATCAAACAGGACAGTTCTGCTCTGGCTCCCTTCCTGGATTACAGCATTTACTCTTTCTTCACCCATCTGGCATGTTCTCTTCCTGTCTTTTTACTCTCTTTTTTCTCTCTAGGTTCATTATTTATAGGCTTGCATTATTTATAGGTTCAGGAATATATCCTTTTTATGGGGGCTATTTACTGCAAGACACTAAAGGAGTGTGTGTGTGTCTGCACGTAATAATCTGTGCATTGGCTTGTTGTGGTCATGAATTACTTTGGAAAATTGCTTGCGTATTCTAAAATCTAGCTGATTTTCACACATAAACGCCCAACAGCAGGAAGTCACAGTGTAATGTTTATGTTAAGCCTAAACAACCACACTCATATCATTTTAAACATTTTATTGAGGATCTAAGAATATTACATTTCATAGATCCCCATTGTTTTTATAGCAAGCTAATGAAAGTTAACCTTCACAGAACCGTGTGCGGAAATTCGTAGATTTAAAGTGAAACGTTATGCCGCACACACACACACAAACACAGTTAACAGCTGAGCTCAGAGCAGTCAGAGTTTGTTCCTTGCAGTCATCTCACTTTCTCTCTAATTTGAATTATGACGTATTATATTCCCCGGCACAATGTAGAGGTCACTCACTGTCTGACCTCTGAGTGTGAGGGAGAGCAGTCTGTGACAGCGGCTGTTATTTAAAGTCATACTTGAATTAGTATATGTTTGTGGGGAAACAAAACACTATTTTGACCTTATTTAGTGATTAACGACACATGTAAATATAAGAATATTTAGTGTGAACTGTTCCTTTAAATTGTTTCATAACCAGTAGTGTGTTTTGCCATTTAATTTTGAGACAGTATTCTGTGTTCTAATGTGTTTTAAGTGTTTATATGAAGGCAGTGTTCTCTCTGTCTGCAGGGGAGGTCTGATGTGGAGACTGAAGAGGATTATAATCTGGGTGCTGGGAATTTACATCGCCATCCCTGTTATCATCAAACTCTGTCCATCAATACAAGCCAAATTAGTCTTTTTAAACTTTGGTGAGTCTTTTCAGCTGGTGTTTCTGTCAGTATTTGTTCGTTTATTTTGCTGACTTTTTACTTGCGTCTTTATTTAGATTTGTTATTTAGGTTAGTCTCCTTTAAAGTATTTAAAGTATTAAGTATTTTCGTTTAAAGTATTAAAAGTTTAATACTTTTAATACTTCAATACTTTTATTTTAATATTTTGGTTTAAAGTATATTTTAAAGTGTTTTAGTTAGTTTTTAGACCAGATTTTGTGTGGGTATAATAAAATGTGTCTAAAGTTTCATCGGCATGCTCATTACGTGTGGTGTAGTTTCCTACAGGAAATTAATTGCTTCAGTTTTTCATTATTCTTCTGTTTGTTTATGTGGTGTAAGGAAAAGCTTAGGGCATTTCCCTTCAGGGGAAATTTAGTAACCAAGGTGAGATTGTTACCCTGCATTTTCCCTTGTGAAATATACAGAACACACACACACACTCACTCCAGTCACGAATGGTGTTACACACAATGTTGAAGATAATTAAAAATGAAGTCAAATGCAGCGTGCAAAAATGTGTTTTAATGTTGTAAAGTCTGAGTTTAGCAATAATGACTTTCCACTTTATTTTATAAAGTATTGATTCTGCACCACCTGTTTTGCAACAAACATGTTTTTCTGTATAACAGCGTGCCAAAACAAGTTCTGCTGGGCTTCATGACATTAATAAAACACTAAAATTTGATGTCCAGTTACAGTTTGGGTCTTTACAGTTTATCTTTAACCCCAAACAAATACGACATTCATGCATCAATCTAAACAACCACATGCTCATGTAAAGTCGTTTATCTGTTCTGAAACTGTCACATAAGACTTAGGATTTTAAACTGGTATTTAATCACATTTTGAGGTTTGAGTCTTTAGGCTGATGTCAGTCCTAGTCTGGTGTTAGTCAGCAGTTTGGCTTCTGTCAGCTGATCTGATGCTCTGATTCTGTTTGAAGTCAATAATGGTAAGAAGTGTGTAAAAGTGTGATTCTAAGCATTTTCTTGTTGCTTTGTCAGGATGGAAATCTGTGTCTTAGGTCAGTAAACTTTAGTCAAGTTGTCAGTCTGCTAAGAACGGCTGAGGCAGACTTTCAGTTCCTTAACTGGCAGTCTTTGTATTTTACGTATTTTACAGTTTGGAACATTTTTCCTTTTTTTACTGAGGTAAACATGTTTGTTGTGGTTGCTCACAAAGTTTCAACTCAGTCATTTACCAGACAGGGCCCAACAGAGGAAGCTAGCATTGTTGCATATAACACAAGGCATCTTTAATTGCAATAACCGCTTTAATTAAATATTCAAGTGACGTGGAACATGATTTTTCTCTCATTTTAGTGCGAGTGCCGTATTTTATAGATCTGAAGAAACCGCAGGATCAGGGGTTAAACCACACGCAAAACTTCTACCTGCAACCGGAGGAAGGGATCAACATTGGTGTATGGTGAGAGAACCACTCAAATGTCTGCCTATCTGTCTGTCCTCTCTTTGTCTCTCTCCTTACTCTGCAGTTTCTGTCTCTCTCTGTACCCTTTGGCCATGGCGTCTGAAGGGCATGAAAAACTCCCATACTTATTGAAACGCAGCCTGTGGCTCACGGTGTATGAAAATACATAGTGACACAAAGGACTGCATGAGCCTGTGGCTGCTGGTCAGCGTGTGTGTGTTTGTGTGTGAGACGGTGTGTGTGTTGTTGTTGTTTTGTGTGTGTGTAGGTTTGACTTTGAGTTAGTAACAGTGGGCTGGGCCGTATAAGCCTCTTGGTGCTGATGTTGTAGATTTTACTGTGTGAATATGCCTCTCTGTCTGCAGTGGGAAATCAGATGCAGTATTAAACAGGAGATTGTATGATATTTGATATTTGAATGGGAAATATTTATATTTAATATATTATTTCACCAATCGTTGCTGTTGAAACTGACTTATAATGTTAGCTGTATTATATAATTGTTAAATATTATTTACATTACAATTTTCCTCCCTTTTGACCTTCTAGAATTAAACAGACTGTTTCCTCCCCCTCTGTCTCTCTCTCTCTGTCTCTCTCTCTCTTTTTCTCTCAGGCACACTGTACCTGTGGTGATGTGGAGGGAGTCTCAGGGTAAAGATGGCGAATGGTTTGACAAAAGCTTTCAGTCCGATCATCCCGTCATCCTTTATCTCCATGGCAACGCTGGGACAAGGTACACAAATGTGTTATCAACTCTTTAATGCATCTAAATGTATTTCTCAATCAATCTGTCAGTCTCAGTTATCAAGAATATTTCAAACACACGTTCATCAATTGTTATTACAGTCGCTTTATCTGTGTGTGTTTTAGAGGCGGCGATCACAGGGTTCAGCTATACAAGGTAAGCCAAGCGCTTTTTCTTAAATTCGTAGTCCTAATAAATGAAGCTTTCATTAAGCATTTACAAGTGATGTCACTTCCTCTGCAGGTCCTCAGTTCGTTGGGCTATCATGTAGTCGCCTTCGATTACAGAGGTGCATTTGATTTGATTGTTTATACAGTATTATAATACATCGAATCGACTACACCATAAGATGCTGTGATTTGGTTTTAAGTACTGTGTGGTTTTGTTTGTTTAGGTTGGGGTGACTCTGAGGGCAGCCCTTCAGAAAAAGGAATGACATCAGACGCTCTTTTCTTATACCAGTGGATAAAGCAGCGGATTGGCCAGAAACCCCTTTACATTTGGGGTCACTCGTTGGGCACAGGGTGAGATTATCTCTCCAGGACTGTTTCAGTGTTTGGAGGTTGTTTTTTTGCTCTGGATAATTGTAATGATAATTTAAAGAACATATTAAACAACAGTGTTAATATGTGATTGTATAACTGCAAATTTGAATTGTTTCTGATTCTGTACATTTTTGTTTTTCAGTGTGGCCACTAACCTGGTGAGACGTTTGTGTGACAGAGGTACATCAGAACACACACATGCGTCTGTGTGAATTAGAATAGGCTTGTGTTTTGTGAATTAGCAAGAGCTGTAAATGTGAGTTAAAGGACAACATAAATCAGGATTAAATATCTCTTTTTTTTCCCTTGTAGTACAAAGTCTGTGTTGAAGTTTCAGAAATAAAGAAACTGTCACAGGAACTGAATTGTCTTAATCCGGATTAAGTGTGAAGTCGCCAACAGCTTTAATACTCTAGAGTCACTCTTGAATTTGCATAAGCCTGTAGTTGATTCACTTTGTCTTGCATGGAGGAAAGATGAAGTGATTCATTTCCTCATGTTTACAGGAACACCGCCTGACTCTTTGATTCTCGAATCACCTTTTACAAACATCAGAGAAGAGGCGAAGAGCCATCCCTTCTCTGCGGTGAGAAATCAGAGTTTCACATCCACAAAGCTTTATTTCTCTGTGTTCTGAATAAAAGCACAACCAATGTTAAACATTTGTATTTGTTTGTAGGTTTACAGATATCTGCCAGGCTTTGACTGGTTCTTCCTGGATGCTATAACTGCAAATGACATACGGTTTGCCAGTGATGAGAAGTAGGTTTATATTAACACACGCTCGGCTTTTGTTGTGAGGTTGCGTGTGAATTGCGCGCTTACTGTGTACACAAATGGATTGTTGATTGTTTGCACACCTACAGATGTGTTGAGATAATAAACAGTGGTCACACTGTTTGTTGTGTTTTGTAGCTTAGATACATGGAGGACATTTTGAAAACCTACATAATGTGTATATATTGATAATGTAATTTAATAATAAGTTTTACACATTGTGCTGATCACAGACTATAGACTATTCAACAGACTATATGTTTTTTAATACAAAAATGTATACAAATTTTATACACAAATTGCAATATGAACAATTTATTTTTAATACATTACAACCTTCCAACAACCTACAGTGAACAAAACCTCTCCTGTGACTGATGTTATCTTTAAACTATCTTTTAACTAACTAAATTTACAATCTGAAATTTATGCATAAATCCATCTGGTTACAAATATGGACCAGATGTAACCTCAAATGTCCCCATATTGTGTCCCCAGGGCAGTTACTGTAAGAGACATATATTAGGATACTAAAAGTTCTTTTTTAAATTTCCTAATTGTTTTGTTCCTGTTTGTTTTTTGTTTAGCGTCAACCACATATCCTGTCCAGTTCTGATCCTGCATGCAGAAGACGACACCGTTGTCCCTTTCCAGCTGGGAAAAAAGGTAGAAAACATGTTAGATGAGTTTAAAATAACTGCTGCATCTAATTGTGGTTTGACATCATCATGCTAACTGCTAATGCGTCCATTAAAAATATGTTGCTGTTTGTCTTGTTTTTCCACAGCTGTACGATTTGGCCGCCCAAAGTAAGAGTCTGAACGGTCATAAAGTTCAGTTTATTCCCTTCCACAGCTCTCTGGGATACAGACACAAGTTTATCTACAAGAGTCCACAGCTACCAAATATACTCAGGTGCATACATTTCATAAACCTGTGCTTTTCCTGACAAATGCTGGTTCAGCCACATTCATTTTATCGTATCCTCTAAGGCTGAAAAACAAGCTATTTTTAGGATTGGGCAGGTGGTGGTTTTTTGCCTTCAGTTCCAGGCCTCTGACTAACAGCTGTGCTGATGGTAGCCTGGGCTGAAGCCACATTGTGCCTCTGGATTGTGCTGGTACTAAATCAACTTGCCTGTCTGAACACTATCTGACATCACTCAGTTTATGTGATGGATTGTTGGCAATGATTTGTTAGACGGGCAGAACTTTGTAATTCTAGTAAACAGTTGAGTGACTCCATTTATGTAATGTTCTAACCTTGCAATTCATTTTGTGTGTATTTTTATTTGTGTTGTATGCTTTTTGGTGTTTTAAAATGATGGCACATATTAGCATTAACATTTATGTGCTAGCCTCAAAAAAAGAAAGGTGTCTTTGGGTTGGAAAAATACACTAAATGAAAATTGATTTCCTCATTACATTATGTATCTAATTCAATTTTTCTTGTTCTGTTTTTCTCTTAGTGATTTCCTCAGTACGTCGCATCCGCACGTGTAGACAAAATTGTTTCACCTGACTGCCCTCACACACACACACACACACACACACACACACTGTACATTATCTGCACTGTGTACATTCGCATGTACACACAAGCATGGACAGAAGATGCACTGATTCTTTTGCATTCCTTTACTAACTCACAGGCTAAAGTGAAAGTTATCATTTGTAGGAGGGTAACAGAAGTTGGGCGATTTGTTACACTGCCTCCCGTTGTCATGGTGACAGATCCCAAGGGGCAGCTGGAGCACAAAGTATGCAAAAGTAATATGCAACAAATTAAATGCTTTACTCACAAACCCTCTTCAAACCAGTAAAGAAGAGCAGATGATGTTTTAATGATGGCACTGCTAGGACCAGACATGGAGATCAAAGGGACGAAGGAAGCAGGACATTGTGCTATAATGATGTCAACTTCCCTGCTGAGACTCACTGCGTTTTTACAAACACGTTATAACAAATCTGACCCACAGAATCATGGACCTAATATCCGCTCTTCGATCCGCTTAATGTGAACCGTGAGTTGTTTTGTTAAACTTGAACTGTACAATAAATTGTCACTTTTCTTTTTCTGTCTTTTATTTTGCTGATTTGAATTGTGACTTTTTGTGCTGAATTTTGAAATTTAAATGGAAATTGATTTGTTTTATGGGATTTATTTGTGATTGGATAAACCAGCGAATGAGACGCTTATGTCTGAATACAACACAACTGCAGTCAAAATGAAATGATTTTAAAAGAGATTTTCTTCCAAATCCACAGATATGACGTGTGCTTATTTAAAAGCTGTCAGTTGCTAGTTTTAGATCAATGCTAGTTTGCATGCCTGTTACTGATAACGTTTCATATTTTCTTTTTCAATTCAAAAATCTTTATTCTTTATGAATATTGTACATTTTCTTTCAAATTTATACCCTGACTTTGCACATTCCAAAAAACATTTTAAAAACATGATGCTTATTTTCGTAACATGATTATTAACAATCAAAATAAATGAGCTTAATTGTATAAATTTAAAACAAAACTTTAGTGCCCTCCCCTTTAGTAGACAGGCAAAAGTGTTTATTGACATGAATGTCAACTGTCCTTACAAATATCTTAACACTGTTGTGTTTGATCCTATTTAGTATATCTTGCAATGTTTTATAATCGTGTTTTCCAAATTTGGCTCAATGCTAGTTAGGTTTTCCTACAGGTACTGTATTGTACATGCATAAACATGCAAATGAGGCAATATTCTAATATTCTAAGACCTAGTTGGGCACATTAAATAACCTTTGAGCAATAATGACAAATCTTTCATTTGCTCTGATGTTTCGTGATGTAGAAATATGAGGAAATATATATTTTTCGCAGTGACCATCATTGCGTATGATCACTGTTTATGTGCAAATACAACAAATTGTCTGATGTAATACGGCCACGTTGAGAATCAATAACTGCTGTATTGTTGCTCTGTGTGTCACTTCATGTTTGTTTTAAATAGTTTCTCTTAGGGCTGAAAACGATGGCAAGGTTATGTGTGCATGCAGGCTTCAATAGTAAATCTAGACCAGCTCTCTGCTCTGAAAAATCTCCAGGCTTTGTTTGTAGACTCCAGATATTCCTCCTAGAAAGAGATTGTATCATATTTTTGCCAGTGTTTTTGGTGGGTTTATGATAAGACTGATAAACTGAAGAAAATAATCTGTTTGCGAAGGACTATATAGATGTTTTAGCGATACCAGGAGTGCAATAATCTCATTTGAAGCTGAAGAACAACCATATGTAAGACCAAAATATATATATATAGTTATAACAAAAAGAGAAAACCTGTAGGGTGTTCAGTTGTGCTAGAATGTAAAAATACGACTTTTGGACCACAGTATATTTGGATGTTACTGCTATGAAAACAAGTTTCATTCCATCGTCTTTTTTGATGTTGACCAAACTTTGCATATTTGAATTCAACACGTTATATTTTACAATTATTTTTTGTAATAAAATACTGCCTGGTTATTTTAACAGCAACTTTTACTTTTTGCGGAATATATCATGAGTGATTTACAATGTTTGTTCTAAGCTGCTAAAACTTACTGGACACATGCACCAATGTACAGTATGTTTGTATGTAAACAATAAAAATAAAGAACTGGAAATAATATTGGTTTCTGATATCTTTTATTACATCTGACTAAAATGTTCAGTTTTTAAAGCTTTCTAAAATTTGCACCAGAAAGTTGATCAGTTTAAAGGTGACAGAGTATTGATTCTTGTTCTGTGACGTGACAGCGAGAATAAGTACATTCACAAGAAATTCAAGGGTATTTGAAACTTAGCTTTATTCAGGAATCATGCATTAAAGTGCAATGGTCAAAGTTCAAATTTGTAAATCCATATATTGTCAAAAGCACAAACATCTCATTTGCTTACAGTATGTAAAACAGGGCAGTTTTCCATTAGCTTCCACTGTGACAAAAACATGAATACAACATGTGAATTCTTAGGTTTACATTAGTCAGCTGCCATGTATTCTGTTAATAACATCTGTATGAAACATTCACAAAAGGACATTTCTCCCCTCAGTTTAATATTGCACAGTAACATTCATGCACCTTGTAACTTATGTGTGGAGAAACAAACAAATTCTCAGATTCTGAAGCATGACAGTAAACCAGCAAATGTATCACATACTGAGTTAACATGCAATGAGGTGTTTGTTACATTAATGCTGTTTGCAATTGTTGCAGCTGTTGTTTCTGACTGGTTACTTTATTAGCACTTTATTAGGCATTTAAGGCCAGGAGACCTTAATCTCTACTGAATTCACACAGTCGAAAATGCATCAGACCAATGTTTTCCTGAGGCTGGTAGGAAGTTCAACCAAGCCACAAAGTATTTACGTATCCAAAGGTTCTAATGGTTGATTTTAGTTCTATGCTAACATAAAATTGAGGGTGAAGGCTGGGGTTCTAGTTCTGTCCCGCTGTGTTCCTGAAATGGTTCTCTATTCTTAAAGTGCAATTTCTGTTGTAAGCACTCAAAATCTTAACCTAGCAAAGCAACTTACAGAATCCACAAAAATTAAGGATTTACAAACAGAAGTTAAATGAATGAAAACCATGGTAACTCATAGAATACGCATGTGAAAGTAACAGTATCCTTATATCTCTTTAGGAGTTAGGAGTAAGTTTTGTGTTTTATTACAGTAATGCAATTCGATTCCATCTGTTTTTATGCATAGTGAGAAAAAACCTGAATCAGCCAATCAGGTAACTTCAGGATTAGTCAAGCACGCTGATTGGACATTATCCAACCACTGAAGTTCCTGACTTCCTCATTCACGCGGTTCATTGGGTGGTGGGATCTTGACATCAGATGGCTCCACCCCCCAGATCTGACGGGCGTACTCTGCGATGGTGCGGTCGCTGGAGAACTTTCCAGAGGCGGCAATGTTCCTGATGACCTTTTTGGTCCATTCTTTTGGGTTCTAGAACAGTGAGAAGGAACACACAATAAAGATGATGTCCACTTACATTTAAAAATTTAAACGAATTGCTATATCATGCTATTTCGAAAAACCTATTGAATTTTTTGTTAACTCACCCTGTAGAGTTCATTCACTTTGTCCTGACACCTGATATACGACTCATAATCTGCAAATACTTTGAACCTGAAAGAGATAAACAAGAGTCATCACACACTCATATAGTGTGATTTCTCATAAATACAAAGATAGCTGCATTCTAAAAGGTGTGACTGCTGTCCCTAACAGGAAGCGTTCTCAAAACATTCTCTAAACGTTTTCCTCACCTGTCATGTTTCATGAGCATATTGACAACATCTTTGAAGAGTTCAGGCTCTTTTGGGCTGAAGAATCCACTTTTAATTTGATCAATCACCTGTTTTAGCTCAGGCAGGCGCTCGTAGTATTCTGTGGCGTTATATCTGAAAAACAAACACAACCTGTCAGCACCACAGTAACTGAGAACATGTGACTGATGTGACGTTTTTCAATGTAGAACCTAAATAATTTATGTAGGTACAAATGTACCTTCTAATATCACCTCTTACAAAGGTTTTGTTTGGGAACACCAAAACATGCATGAATTGTTGTAAAAAAAGCTTTAGTCTCTCCTTAGCACTCGTTTCATTTCGTCCACTCCTCTCTCACCCCTTTTTGTCCATGGCCTCCACATCTTCCACCCTCATGCCAAAGATGAAGAGGTTCTCCTCCCCTGCTTCTTCTGCCATCTCCACGTTGGCTCCATCCATGGTGCCGATGGTCAAAGCACCGTTCAGCATAAACTTCATGTTTCCTGTGCCGGAAGCTTCAGTTCCTGCCGTGGAAATCTGCTCGGATAGGTCAGCAGCAGGAATGACTGGAGACAAAGGCAAGTGATGAATCACCAGCTACTGTTATCATCTGTAATTAAGACTGTGATTTGTTAACTCACCCTTCTCAGCCAGCGAGACCTTGTAGTTCTCCAGGAAGATGACCTTCAGTCTGTCTCCCACCACAGGGTCATTATTCACAACCTCCCCCACCGATGTGACCAGTTTAATGATCATCTTTGCCATGTGATAGCCTGGCGCTGCCTGCAGGGGGCAGCAAGAGAACAAAAATGAGCTTGACTAAATTGCCAACTTTACTGGACCAATCAAATTCAAGTTTTTGAAAAAAAGAGTGAGGCAGTTATTATATAGTAGCATTACTCTTTTTCAGTAAAATATACAAATCTGTATTTAAAGTATCCTTAAAGCTTAATTAGTCTTACTTAAAACAAATTTTTAGATTGTTAATACAATTTAATATATCATTCAAAAAACCTTTCCACCAATCATCACAGTCCTGGGAACAAACTTCTTGTTTGGTTCCTTTCTGATCCCTGTGAAGTGCAAACCAGAAGAAATGAGTAACCATGCAAAACAAAAAAAAAACACTAAAGTTAATTGTTAAACACAAAAATCATAATATATAACCTGTTTAACAACATTAAAATGATTCTCTAATGAAACAACAAATCTTTCTCTGCATCAGTTCTACTCAGCTATGTAGCAGCTATGTGTGTGTTTGTGTTCTTACTGTTGTATAATGTGATGACATGCAGGCAGTTGAGCAGTTGTCTCTTGTACTCATGAATTCTTTTGACCTGGATGTCAAAGATAGACTCTGGATTTATCTTCACTTTGTATTCCATCTCTAAATACGCTGCAAACTTCTGCTTATTTTCCTGCATAAAAAAATTTAAAAGTCAGATGACCATTGATTTGTATGATAATTAATTTTGTATTTCTAGAAGTTTGTTCTATAGCATAACAGCTTTAAATATGAAGGCATCACCTGTTTAACTTTGGCCACATCTCGGATGAACATCTCATCATTAATGAAGTCCAACAGTTTCTTCAGCTGAAAGAGATCTGTGAGAAAATCTTCACCAATTCTCTGAAAATCAAACACACAGTTTAGTGAAGACAGAAAACTTGTGGAACAGTCCTATTGATTCGCTTTCTACTACAGAGCAGACAACAATAATAGATTAGGTTAAACCACAACGCGTTTATGTTTAGGAATAAAGTAACACCAGAAAGGTTTTTACCTCAGCGATGATGTCGGCCAGGCCGGGGTTACATAGCAACAGCCAGCGGCGAGGTGTGATGCCATTGGTCTTGTTCTGAAATTTCTCAGGCTCTATGTCATAAAAGTCCTTAAACCTTAAATCAGATTCAAACAAACATAAAGTTCTAGCACTCTCCAATGTTTATGAAGAATGTTCCACAAAAATGCCAATATACAAGCAAGCAGCGTGTGTAATGTTTAGTCAGGCCATTTCATTTTTGCATTGATATTTTTGGCCAGTGGAGTACAGACAGGAAGTGACAGGGAGAGAGAGAGTAACACAGTCAGGAAGTGACCTTGAGTTGGGGCTTGACTACAAGGGCAGTGTAATAAATCTGTGGGTCTGACAGTCATTTGGACCTTATCACAAAATAAACTTAAGGGTGAGCCGAATTCTGATCACCCTGTTGAAGTTCATTCTGTGCCGAATTTCTGATCACCCTGTTGAAGTTTATTCTGTTTAACTGCAGATGATCCCTAACAACCTTTATATTTTCATACTTTCTTAAAAAAATGCTGTTAGCTGTAACCTTTAGCAACACATAATGTAACAACGTATTTCACTCACACAGTGTTTTTGACGATATCGGAGTGAATCCGTGCGACACCGTTGACCGCGTGTGAGCCCACCACACAAAGGTGGGCCATGTTGATTCTTTTAGGATCGCCCTCCTCGATCAGAGACATCCTGCGCAAGCGTTCAACATCGCCCGGATACAACGCAGAAACCCTCTACAACAGAGTCAAATTCACCAGACAGATTTTGGCATGCAAACATCACGCTATTGTTCACATCGCTCCTCACATCCAGATGTCGGCGGTTGATTTCATAGATGATCTGCAGGTGTCGAGGTAGAAGCTGCTCAAACAGGTAAACAGGCCAGCGCTCCAGAGCCTCAGGTAACACCGTGTGGTTTGTGTACGCACACGTCTTTGTGGTGATCTCCCATGCCTATAAAATGAAAGACAAAATTCCAAGAATTTTGAATTCCATCAAACATTACAGGAGAATTAAGAAAGCTGTTTTTCACAGCGGATTTAAAGATGATAACTTCTATCCAATTATTTTTGACCATCTTTTAAGGACCCTTTTCTTTAAAATTTGTCAGTTTCATTGTTTGCTTTTAGATTCCTGTTTAAGACCATGTGACCAAAATAAACACTGAATTTACACTGAACTTCCTGAAAGCTACAGCAGTGGAAGTTTTTTATCTGAGGACCCTGAACATCCAAAAAGTCTGATTATTTTTAAGGCCGTTTAAACTTCTTTATTAGCAAGAAAATGCCTGTTAACCGTGTCAGCATGACCAAGCAGAAATAAACAAAATGAAACAGTGGTGCAAAAGTGCAACAGAGTTTCTTATCAGCGAATGTAGTCATTAGCCAGCGCTAGTTTTTTATCTTTTGTGTGACACCTGGAAAGCCTCTTTCCCACCTTTTCCCACTCCAGATGTTCTATGTCCACCAGGATTCTCATGAGCTCAGGAATCGCCAGCGCCGGATGAGTGTCATTCAACTGGATCGCCACCTGGAAATGTGAAAACCTTTACAGTGCAACTGCTAATTGACTGTTTTTAGTTGAGATCTAAAGTATATTTAAACATAGTAACAGTATATAACAATGTTTTACCTTTTCAGGGAACGTCTCAAAAGAGGTGCGAACAGGATCTCTGCAGCCGAACTTTGATGATTTAAAACGTCTGATAATATCCTGGAGAGTCGCAGCGACTACGAAGTATTCCTGCTTTAACCGGAGCTCTTTCCCTTCAAAAAACTGTC
>JBAJNP010000955.1:0-73176 GCA_036877545.1 Yasuhikotakia modesta | reverse complement strand
AAAAGGCTTGAACTACTTCAGTTGTGTGAAAAGGAAAATTTTCTGAAAAGGACCTGTATTGAAATTATAACATCAGGCATATGACAGCAGTTTGCAATACCTGAACGATTCTGTGTTTTAGGGTGCTGTAGATACCACAAATGTTTACTTAGTTATTTACTAAAATACATAAGCCATTTTATCGTCTCAACTCTAAATTGTAGTTAAAGTTGTTTAATTATTTTTCTTAAATTAAAAGTCACTTTTTTTACATACTGTTACATACCTTTGTTACAAGCCCCCGACCCCACCCCCCCAACATTTGATGTCCCATGGAGGGCCCCGGCTCTCTGGTTCAGAAACAGGATAAAACCTTGCCACCTCAGTACAACATATCTGTCTTTCTGTCAGTCTGGCTGCTTGATTGGCACAGACAGCTGGAATTACCCGTCGTTGAACTGTAGCATTACGTCTGTAGTGTTAATCTACAGAGGATTATCATATCACACACACGTTCTCCCTGCTGCACTAGCAGCTGTGATATGGACTCAACAGTCAGCACATGACCTTATGTTTGGTCATACTGCTGCGTTCCTGATACATAGCAGCTTATGTTCAAACTATTGTGTTAAGTTGACGTATTCTTAGCAGAAGTTTCATTTATTGTACTGGGTTGTGGTGCTTATGTGGGCGACATGAGTTTAACTCAGGCTAGCGTCAGTTTTATTTCGTCCTTTTTCTGTCCTATCAAGAGTAAATGCAAATTTGCTTAAAAAGTTGCTTAAATAGTTCTAATGTTGAGGAACATTAATAGTCAAAACAAAGATAAATTGCACAATTTTTTTTAACTTTTAAATGGAGTTAGTATAATTAGTTATTTCATAACCATGTTGCTGACTTTGCTAGATTTAACAATTTTTCAGACCACCTTAGCATCGTTTTTAAAAAGGAGACTGCTAGTGGCAAATGTAGCACTTTTTTGGACAAATCTTAGCTCCTTTTAGTAGACTGTAGTGCACAGTCACTATATTTCACACTCATTCTATTGTTTGATGACAGGAACAGAAATATGTAAATAAGAACAGCTTTACTGAGTATTTGGTTGTACTAAAATAAATATGTGAGCTGTTAACTGCCAACACTAAAAAGAATAAACTATGATGCAGTGACATCATGGACAAGCAAATTACGTGCATGACATCATCTTGCAACATTTAGAGACTTCGAAACATCAGCTACTTCCCATTAAAAATAGTTCGCAACACAGTTTCAGAATCACAGTATTGTATTTTCACAGTGTTTGTTTTGTTGTGCACAGATGATTAGAGATGTGCTATTACCCGTCTTAGCAGATCACATAATAGATCAATTTTCACGCAGCAGGTGATAATTGGGTTAAAAGATTCCACAGATTTATATTGTTTCAGAAGATAACAAATTCCCAAAGAATCCATGTTCGTTTCTTGTACAAAAAATAATTCTTGACCTATTTTAGCCCCTAAATCTCATCTTAATTCTTTTCTCTTTCTGTAGGTTGCGGGTCGAAAAGGTTTTCCTCACGTAATCTACGCGAGGTTGTGGCGCTGGCCAGACCTGCACAAGAATGAATTAAAACATGTGAAATTCTGCCAGTACGCTTTTGACCTCAAATATGATAATGTCTGTGTCAACCCATACCATTATGAGAGAGTGGTGTCACCAGGCATCGGTGAGTCCACTGTACTTTAATTCCAGTAAGATGTTAAATGTGTAGCTTTCTTGTGAATGCATCTGTATGCAGTGTGGTCCACTGTGGCTTTGCTCAGTTTTTATTTTAATCGTTGCAGGGAAATTTATAACATGTTTTTCTCTCTGTTCTTCTTCCTTTGCTCACACTCTCATCTCCAGTTGGTCTCAGTCTTCAAAACACAGGTGAGTTCTGCATGAGATCTAATCTTTCCACGTACGTGAGCTGATGCAAGAATGATTTGCGAAGTATTTAAACATAATTTAAATAAATTATACATGCATTGCATAAAATTTATAATGTGGGTAATCATCATTAAATAATGCAAAATGAACCAAAGGTCCTAAAATAAGCTAAATTTCTGTATTCAAAATATAAAAATGTGTTTAAATTCTTCGAAATTCTGGTGTGACGTGACACAGACATGTTTCTGTAAGCCTGACTGAACTATGATTCATAATCTCTCTGACTGGTGTATAGGTCCCTCTGGCAGACTCATAAAGGAAGAATACAGCCATGACTGCATTCAGATGGACGTTCCTCCAGGTCTGCCACCTCAGCAGGACCACCAGGGGGCGATGAAGCTTCCTCCTCCAGACCACTACGGCCAGCCTTTGCCACCTTTACAACTGCCTTTAGAACCCACACGTGCTCCTGCTCCACCACCAGTTTCCCTGTATTCCAATATGCCTCTCTCCCCCACTGGTAAGCACTGATCTTCGGCTCCATCACACTGTGAGGTGTCAAAATCTTCAACTGTGAGGCATAAAACTAGAAAGATTCATCTTGTTGTCTTTTTTGCATTCCAACTTCAGGCTCTATGATGCCAATGCAGGGAGGTCATGGTGAAGGCCTACTACAGATTGCATCACCTCAGGGTCAGGTCATGACCCCTACACCTCCCCCCTCTACCCCTACACATGGACCCCCACAGACCCCTGTCCCACCCCAGCCTCCACCCAACCAGAATGGCTACAATAACTCCAAACACCCTCAAACACAAGGTTCCTTTCACAGTGAGTGCTCTGCTGTTACATAACCAAGATCAAAAGAAATACAACTTAATGCTTTTCTTGTCCAACCAATTTCTCGCATTGCATTGGGTAGCCCCACCCACAATGAAATCTCATTAGTCCAAAAACCTGTTATTCATAGGAGGATATTAAACATCAAATATGTTTGGATTGGTTGAGAATTTGTTACATTGTACCTCTTTTTCAATTTCATTAAAATTTCATAAAATACTCATCTTTAAAAACATCACATACGACTCACATACAAAACATTTCAAATCTCTAAATTCTTGCAGCTACCTGGACAGGCAGCAGCACAGCCTCCTACACTCCTGTAGGACCGCAGCAAAATGGGCGTGGTCATCAGCCACCTCTACATCACCCCCACTTCTGTATGTTTGCTATAAACCTAACAATATTTTGCTCAAATTGCATGTGCATTCATGTAATATATATTAAACCTAATCATTTTCATTTTACTGTCAGGGTCTCAGCATCACAGTACAACAACTTTCCCTCCTCCAGTGTCCAACCATCCAGGTTTTTACTTTATACAAACTTGTCTTACACAAACATACCCACATATATAAATGCACAGTTCACAGTTATGCGTTTACGTGTTGCTTTCATAGGTCCTGAATTTTGGTGTTCCATCTCATACTTTGAGATGGACGTCCAGGTGGGAGAGATGTTTAAAGTGCTGTCCAGCTGTCCAGTGGTGACGATTGATGGGTATGTGGACCCCTCAGGAGGTGACCGCTTTTGCCTGGGTCAGCTTAGCAATGTGCACCGCACGGATGCCAGTGAGCGGGCCAGGTATGTGTGCCACAATCCCACAACTGTTTCAGCCAGCACAGTGTACATACAAATATGTGTGCTTGTTAGACACATATATTGTTGTGTAATGTTGTTGTAATATGAGGAGTAGCCAACTTTTTCTCTGAATAAAGGATTAGTTGGCATTTCAGAGCAAGTATGTAAATAAATATTAGAGATTTAGAAAACAAAAAATCCTTTAGCAATATAGCCCACCTCTAGTATTTACGTTTCTCAGATGTAAATGATTTTCACAGGTTCTGTGTTTGTTTTAACACGCATCACAGGAAGTACATACTGTGCCAGCACATTTAATGACACCATGATAAACAATGATAAACAGATTATACAGTTCAGAAAGGAAATATAGCTCAGCAAAACAATAATTGGTTATATATCACAAAATTGTGCAGAAAGATACCTTAAACTAATTTCGGTACATCGGAAGCTTATATTGCGCAAGTTACTATGATTCTTTAGGGTATTCATGCCTGTAACATACTTTGGTTAAAATTCCTGATTGGTTGTATAAAACACCCTTTTCACCTTGTCAAAAAACGCTTTTTCACAGTGACTCAATTTGGTGCATGTCTCTAAATAATGGGCCTTTACAGCCAAACAGGTTGCATGTCAGGATTGCTTCATTGTCCATTGCTAAAATGACATGTAGTACATTTTTTGGCTAGCCATAGAAGAAGATTCTGTACTTGGCCTGGAGGTTGTCTTATTTTCTGAGTGACACATACATCATACATCTAAATGCAAAAATGCAGAAAATTTAATCTTTTGTCCTCTTCAATGTTTTGGTTCATTAGAACTATTCCAGTCCTGCTACTGTTGATTTAGCACTGTTCCTTGGGGAAAAAAAACTGAGATTCGCTGATATAACTACTATCAGCCACTAACTGCCTGATGAGTTTGTTGTCATGTGCTTCTAACTATGGGACTCAGTAAAACTACAAGTGTTGGAAAGGCCGCCTCAGCATGAGACTGACAGATCTTATGTACGCGCGTCTGATTGTACATCCTGTTTTTGTCTTGGTCTGCAGGTTGCACATAGGTAAAGGGGTGCAGCTGGAGTGTCGTGGAGAGGGAGACGTGTGGATGCGCTGCATGAGCGATCACGCCGTGTTTGTGCAGAGCTACTACCTGGACAGAGAGGCAGGCAGAGCGCCTGGGGACGCTGTGCATAAAATCTACCCGGGGGCCTACATCAAGGTCAGGGTGACAAGCTCCGCCTCTAACCTTTTACATTTACGCACTAATGTTTTTTAAGCATGTCTGAAGGACTTCTCGTTAGCTGTTGTTTTAGATATGTGACATTGAAGGCTGTACATGTCATTGTTTATCAGGAGCAGAAAGAGTGAGGCTCTTGTATTTCCACAGGTGTTCGACCTCAGGCAGTGCCACCGGCAGATGCAGCAACAGGCTGCCACAGCGCAGGCGGCTGCAGCGGCGCAGGCGGCAGCCGTGGCTGGAAATATTCCGGGACCGGGAAGTGTTGGCGGAATTGCCCCTGCAGTCAGTGAGTGTTTGGTTTTAAATATCATTACTCTAAACAGTTAGCATTTTTATCATACCAAAAAAGTCCTTGCAGTCCATTTACAGTGTTAATCAAGGTTTTGTGTACATCTAAAACAGTCACAGTTTAGTGTCATATGATATGTTTTTTTATTAACAGCCCTTCACAAGGTGTGCATTACACTTTTGGCTCACAAAACTGGGACTCACAAATACAGTGTCACACAAACTGTTAGGATAACCTAGAAAGCTGACAACCCTAGCTGACCACACTTATTAAAATGATTTAAAGATTTTCATTTTTAAAAGCATCGTAGATGCAACCATATACAGTATAAAAACATACATATGTTAGTGTTTTATATAAATTATATTATATTAATAATCAAATCAAAGCCAGTCAACAAAAGATGTTTGTTAAAATTACTCTTGCGTCACGTTTTTACAAAATGTTTTCCAGGCCTGTCAGCGGCAGCAGGGATCGGTGTGGATGATCTCAGGAGGCTGTGCATCTTGCGCCTGAGCTTTGTGAAGGGTTGGGGGCCAGATTACCCACGGCAGAGTATCAAGCACACCCCCTGCTGGGTGGAGGTCCATTTGCACCGTGCACTGCAACTGCTGGACGAGGTGCTGCACACTATGCCACTGGCAGATCCCGGACCAGCTAACTGAGGGCAGTGAGAGAAACAGTAAACAGCTCAGTATACACTCACTACACAGATACTGTACTCACTACAGTAATGTGTTAACTGCTATATAGGGTTTTCTCAGTCATTAGAATCCCAGTGAAAACACAACAGAAATTCACTACTCAAATTCTCACTCAAAGATGTTTCCTGGCGTTTTGTGTTATATAGTGACATGCTTTCTGTTTTAGTGAATCTCATTAACAATATGTCCAGGTCATAAATCACTCTAAAATTAAATGAAAAAATGGATAAAAAACTAAGACATTATATATTAACAAATTATTTACAGTAAGCAAAAACAATATTTGTATATAATAAAATTATATGTTTCTCCATATAAAATAAATGCAGCAAATAATACCATGATGTTTTAATACTTTTTACGTCATTTATTTGGGGCAAAATATGTCCTAAGTCTTTCTTTTAATGATGGGGTGCAATATGACCTGCACATGAGCAGTTTTATGAGTTTCACTGTTTCAGATTAGATGTATATACGTTAGCGCTACAGGTCTACTGATGAATGCAAGTTTACACAGGGTTGATTGAAAATTAAGTTCAGGGAAATAGCTTTATTGTTCACATGCCTTTCTAGCTTTGCACATCATGCAATTAAAATAAGAATATTAGAGCCTAATAGTTTGCAATACCGGTAGAAACGCTTACAGTCTGTCCTGCAAGAAATGAATTTATGGGGTCAGTATCTGATCATATAATAAAGCGCCACAAAGCTTTTTCCGCTTTTTCTGCAGCCTGGGTTCTGGAAGTATTTGTCCTTTTTCTTTTTACAGGAACTTTAACAAAGACAGTGAACTGTCTTGAAGCTTTGTGAATGTTGTAATAAAATCAAAAGCAAAAATACAATCTAAAACTATTGACTATTTGCTTCTATTTTTGTTTATAACACCTTGTATATTTGTTTATTCCAAAGTATTAAAAAATAAACAATTACTTTTGATTGGTGGATTGCTCCTAACAGGTACTGTAGTTTTCCACAGATTTTTTTTAAATTTATTTGTGGCGTCTGTGGAATACACTATTTTCTGAACAACCTCAGATTTCACAATAGGTTAAGAATGTAATAAATGGGATTATTACTTCCAGAACCTTTCTGTGGATCTGTCTCACACTCTGGTATCACATACACAGATCACACACACATATCACATATACAACACAAATGTGAGTTAAAATGACTCATGTTCAGGTGAGGAAGAGACTGTTCAACCTCCCCCTCCACCTCCTGTGTTTTAAACACAGACATTTACTCAAAATCCACGGGTTTGGTTACACCAAATGCCTCTGAGCAATTGTGTGTCGCTGATCACTTCAGGAAACATTCGGAAGGAACATCACAAGAGACGTTCAACGTTAGTGATCAAATTCTGCCTCTGTCTGAGGGACAAAGCTGAACCAGATTTCTCCTAAAACTGGTCACATGGATAAAAGAAACTGTCCAAAACTAAATCCTCATCATCTCTGTGCTTGTGCTGTGCTGTGCTAAATGTGGACTTCAGCTCGGTTATCGCTGCCTGTTGTAAATGCGGCTTATTATCCAGGCTTCTTATTAGTAATACTTACAGTAGCCTTCCAGCTCCTTTATTTTCATACCAAAAAACAAGAAAAAAACAAAAGCCTGAATTGTTCAGCTTTAAAATGGTGGTATTAGTATTTGTGATGACACAGTTTGATGTTTGTAACCAAAATCATTTGCCATGTGGTGTAACTCACCAATGCCAGAATACCTCATGATAGAAAAGCATGAACCCAGTGGATTTTTCTTTATGCCAAAACTCGTCTAGAATCTGCTCTTTTCTGGACCTCACATTCACCTCATACTGTAAACAAACCAAATGGAGGCTTCTTGAAGAGAACCGAATGTAGAGCCTTGATGCATCACCTGACCGATTTCATGTTTTTTTAACAACACCAGTTACTCTGTTTCATTGTTTATTGTTATCTCATTCAGTGATTCATTGTTCGAATTGTTATAGCAACGTTTTCAGCCATTATCATGTGTGGATTGTGACCAAAAATCAGTCAAGCAGTCCCATACGAAAACATTTTGCAAACGGGTAGAATATCTGAAACTTCAAACTTTAGGCATCAAACATTATTGTTTTGCTGCCTTCCCAGGTAAAAATGTGTATGTTTTACAGTACACTTATGCATTTATTGAAAGACCTTTGATATTAGTTTATTTAATATGTATATCCGATACAAATGCAAATATTTACTAACTGAAGTGATGAGTCTAATAGTAAAAGTTGAACCTTTGTTAAAATCAACATGATCTCAAAACGGAACTTGTTTACTTCTTGATCATTTCTGATATTATCGTGCACTATTCATCAGCACACATTACTCCAAAGAAATTAATGTTTGTTTTATGGAAAATTAATCCATACGTTTCATCGTAATGGAATAACTTGCTCTGTATTTGAAATGAATTTTATTGGCTTTTTAGATATTCCGCAATGATAAACAACAGCGTAATAAACATTTACCGTTTCTTAGGCAATATCTATTACAGTATTGTACACACAGTATAATACATGTTAGTGTATTAAGATTACAGCAATAATAACAAATAACAACAGACTGAAACCTCCAGGCACCACATACTGAAAAATCTGAAAGCCTCTGCAAACGCGGGTGTTTGAGGCAACATCCTCCACAGTCCACTCACGTCTGCCTGTGATTCTGTTATGAAACGCCAAATTCTCACAATTAAATCAGTTCCAGCTGCTTTTATTCAGACAGATGTCACATTAAAGAAGTAACATGGCCTGTGAGTAACATTTCATGTTGATTTTAGTTACATATATCCTCACTAATTTTAATGCTTGACACGATTTGCTGCGGTAAGTCACAACTATTTATAAGAGGGATTTATGGTGTTCTGCATATCTTGCATTGTTGTCTTGTGCCTTTCCTCTTGTGCTCATTTGTTTCTCTGTGATTTCACAACGGCTGAAAGGCCTTACCAATTATTTTGATTATACACACTGCAAACCTTCTAGTGGTCTGATAGATTTGACAACAGTTTAAAGCAATGAAGCTTGGCAGGGATGTTTTTGCATTCATGGAGTGTTTCTGGGGTTTGTTTTGGCCCGGTTTGACCCGTTTGTATGTTGGGCAATGCAAGTGATGCAAACTTTTCATCTGCAGGGAAGGTCAAGCTGTCTCAGGTCATGTTTAAAATGATGAGGCTTTCTGTAACTGTATTGAAAAGCCTTTTCTTTTAATGTCAGTTGCTTTGAAACATCAGGTGTACTCATTGTTTTGATGAGAGCGTTTGTGCTGTATTTTATTGGGAGGTGTGACAACCTGCATACAGTGACAACCTGCAGTTTAAATAGAAATGACAATGAAACACTTCGGTTAAAATACAAAAATTTCAAAGGCATTTCTGCTTTAACCGCTGACTCAATGTTGTGTTGCCTTTAAACCACATTATACTATTTCTGGGTCTTTTGGGTGAGAAATACTTGCGTTACACTTCAAATACCCTTTGGTGGTGTAACGGCATGTATTTGTTATTGTTATTTAAGCTAAAAACTTAAAAAATAAGTAATAAAACTAGACATGAACTGGTAATTAAATGTCATTAGCAACTTAAGTGCATAGCTTGCTTAGAATCACAGGTATTAAGTATTGTTTGTTTAAACCATTTGCAAATGATATTACATATTCCTTGAAGTTTTTTTTGCCTTAAATGCTGAAAAATAGTTTTACGATCAACCCCAAATATTGTGACAGAAACATTTACTGTTTAAATTTAAAAATTAACTTGATGTCTTTTCAACTCATTGCCTGCCTTGTCCTACACTGTAATTTAGTTTACTTTTAAAGAATAAAAGCTCTTTCATTTGTCCAAAGGATGGCTTTTCCAAAAATAGCCCTTGCAATGCTTTGATAGAACTTGTGTGTTTTCACTGACGGAAC
Organism: Yasuhikotakia modesta; assembly: GCA_036877545.1. NCBI lineage: Eukaryota > Metazoa > Chordata > Actinopteri > Cypriniformes > Botiidae > Yasuhikotakia > Yasuhikotakia modesta. The sequence goes on along the minus strand of JBAJNP010000955.1, from coordinate 63,484 downwards.
ATATTGTTATTGTGTAAACATGATGAAAACAGTAACATGACAATCACCCAACTGGAAAATCAACAGTATTCAATGTATTAAGCCTATTTCTTACAAGTATTTATCAGTATATTATTCAGTGTGAATATATTTGAATTGACTATTTTATTGATATTGTCATTTCAATTCTAGTTGTTATAATTATTATTGTTGAAGGACGTTCTTCTCCTGTATGTTGACTGTATACCAAAGTAAAAAAAGGATTCATTTTGATACTGATATTTTGTGATGTGTTCTTTGGGACCTATAATATATTGAGTGTATTATTATTATTATGTTTTATAAATGTATTCCCACTGTCATTAAAAAAAGAAAATTAGAAAATGTAAATCATTATACATTTCCAGATAGCAGAATGATTTCCTGATTAGAAGATATTAAATACACCATATCATTTATCAATAATATATTGTTATAAAAAGCATGTCTATGTAAAATAAAAAAATACATTAAGTATTGATGTTAATTAATCAAAACTTTTTAGCATGTGTATTTCATTAATTTGTTTTTCAAAGTAGGTATACATTGTCAGTAGAGTGTAGTTTGTTCTGAAAATACAGCGGTATTTAAATTTAACTGTAAGGGGCGCTAAAGGGCTTGTATGCAAATAATTGCTCACGACGCGTTGAATCCGCCCTGAGCATCACTTGCATCTGGAGCGGAGGAGGAAGAGGCGGGAGCGCGGGCGCGTCACCGACAGTGTCCTTAAGGAGCGCGCAGGCACAGAAGAAAACATCCCTACAGCTCGGCCACCCATTCAGCTGGAGGAACGGGTTGCAGAAATTCATGGAAATAAAATAGAAATTACACTTTCTTTGCTTTTTATTTTTTGTTTTCGGATCACAGCCAAACCATTGGACTTTCAGAATGGCTGAGATTGCTGATTTAAAACCGACCTATGGTAAGTAAATTGTTATATATATTATATATTTATACACAATGATCGGGTCTTTAAGAGGATGAAACTGTAGCCTGCTATAGATATATAATCGTAGAAATATCACCAGAATATATGGCGGTATATATTGACAAAGACATTATTTATAACTCATTTATTCGTTTATGTTTTATAGTCGGGGAAAACATGGGCTCATTTTGATTTCATCTGGTGTTCTGAGCATCTGGGTAATTCTGTCCATTATTTTTGCATTGTTGTATGGAATAGCGTGTTAGGTTACAGGACCAAGTTTTTTTTAATAATGGCTTATAAAATAGATATTTAATACTAAAAGCAAATACAGGCTAACCAATTAAGTATAACAGGTGCAGTACCGGAAATACGCATTAAGTCTAGCTATGTGTTCTAGGGATCTGAACACACGCATAAAGCGCGTCTGTCTATAGACATATTCTGGGTGTGTACGCTTGCCTGTGTGTTATATGTAATTTAGCTTAGTTTAAATGTGGAAATAAAAAACTGGAAATGAATAAGATGCCGTTTGCTGTTTTGTAACTTTTGGTACATTTTGCCATTCCCTAAATTGTCTACATGCGACATTTTTAGTTGACGTGACTGTCCTATACGGTACAGAAAGATGTAGTTATAGTGAAGGCGAATTCCGGTTGTATTTGTGAACCGCCCAGATGGGAAGATGATCCGCGCAGCTTAAATCACATCTCCGATGGCGTTGTATATGTATGACGTCATGTCTCTTTATAGGACCAGTTTATGTCCCACCGCTTCATCACCAGCAATTAATTAATTATTTCTAAGAAAACACAACAGAAAGATGAAATTCAGTGTCAGAAATGTAATTTGGTCACATTGTGACATGGATAACATTGATCTAAATCTAGCATAACAGGAGATAGCTGTATGTAACATAAAAACTGAATAATTATTATATTAATAATATATAATTATATAAATTGTAATCACAGCTACTTTTGTAATTGATTTACAGATACAAGCCAAATGTGTTCAGGTTTAATAAGTATTTCAATTCATTGTCATCAGGCTGTCAGATGAGTGATGATGTCATGTGTTAGGGAAGGCAAATCATTTTGACGCGTTTCCTGGTAAATGCGTGTGATGTAGTTTAGGTCAAGTATTTTAGGAACATGTCTGAGGCATCCTGGATCACAGTCTGCCGCGTGGGAGTTGCCTAACAAGGACCAATCCAAGCAGATAAACAGACCTTTAGAATTTCGAAATCCATCAATAGAATAAAGCACCCATTGCTTCTTCTATAATGTGTGTTTACCGCCTGATGACAACAGACCTGAATAACTCCAGTCTCTGCATGTTAAATTCAGACGTCAACCAATTTTTGTCAGATTTTTGTATGTAGCTGTATCAGTATTAAACATATGTTGACTCTTCTCAATACCCAGTGCCTTCATTGATTGAGAGAGCCTATCGACCTTGTAGGATGCAATTTCTTTAATCAGCAAAACAGGACAAACTGCTTTTAGGAAGGACGGTGGCCATCTCAGATCTTACACATCAATAATATCTTTCGATTGTCTTATTGAGTTTAACGGTCTGGGTTCATTTGTTAAAGCTAGTGGCCAGTTGCATGTCCAGTTAGTCCGGTTAAAATTATAAAGAATTATAATTTTATTGGTTGCATTTGAAAATGATTATTTCCATCATAAAATGATGGATTTAATGGTAAAAGGTTTCAGAATTTAAATGGGATTGTTGAATTGTTGTATTTTTGGACAGATCCAATCGTTCATGTGTATGATGGAGAGATATTGTTTACAGCAAAAGTGTTTATTTGTTGTCTCAGCATATCACACACCTGTCTGAATAGTGTGTGTGGCTACTGTGTCTGAACAATGGGTTGGTTTATACACGTGACTGGTGTCAGAGTGACAAGCCCTTCTCTGTTCCTGCTGTAAAATCCAGCACACACTGATCTGTTACAACACGACTGCTGCATTTCCACACTGCTGGTACCGAGAACTTCCCATTGACAACAAATCAAGAAAAAACAGCTTATAGCAAATACATACTTTTTCTTTTTAACAGATGTGTGGTCCTAAAATTCCTAAAGTTATGAGGACCAAATGTCCTTACAGGTAATACCAGTAAATTTTGACTATGAGGGGCCATATAAGCCTTAATTTATTCTGGCAACCACATACACGTATACTCTCCTTTCACATACACATATTTTTCTCTCACATTCTTCTTATACCTTTTAATTATGTGTGAGAGTGACAGAATAAATTATGGCTTAATCGGCCCTTCATACTTGTGGGGACATGTGTTAGGTCCTCATGAAGAAACAAGCTTATAAGTCATACAGACTGATCTTTTTGAAAATCTAAAATAGAAGAATGTTTTCTATGATGGATAGGCTTTGGGCAGTGTTAGTGTAGAGGGCCCGAATACAGTTTGTGCAGTATAAAAACTATTATGTCTGTGGAATGAAAATTCAGTGTGTGTGTATGTGTGTGTGCGTGTGCAGTGCAAAGCATCATTATTCACACCTCTTCTTACTTCTGTGATCAGTTCGCCATTTATCCTAATTTCTGCACCTCATCATTTTCGGTCTTACTGTCTCTTAATTTCTCCTCATCATGAGCTCCACCCTGCTCTACAGCTCACCAGTGACTGCAGACAACAGCATCATTTGTCATTTGTGGGTAATTTAGCAGTGCTTATTAATCATGTGCCCCCCCCCCACACACACAATATGGCTGTGTGTACTTGAGGGATGGGGCATATTATGAACCGTGTCATAAACAGAGACGTGTTCGTCACTGATAATAGATTTCTTTTTTGTTTTTACAAACTTTTTTACATAAGCAGTGCTAACGTTTTTGCAGTGTTTGCCTGTGCAAAAAGTTATCAGACTATATCAAACTATATTAGCCATGGGTGGCTAAAGAGTTTTTAAGCTGTTACCAGGTGGTTGTGATCTGGGTGGTTGCTTACTAACCCAAGTCAAAAGCCCACCATCAAATGTTTCAGCTTGAATTGCCATTTATGTAAGTCAATGGAACATTTAACTTGTTACAACCACCAGTCGAAAATGAATCATGCCAGATTTTAGCCACAACAGTGACTTGATTTATCATTTATCAAGGCTTTAATTTATCATCATTTATCAAGTCACCGCTGCGAAAGCTAAATATATCAGCTGGCAAAATGTTTTTTTACTTTTTATTTCTTTACCCAGAGGGGTTGTAACTAAGCAACAGAAGCAGCTGGCTTTTAAAAATGCAGCCAAAAGTGACATCATCAAGTTCTAAGTCCCACCGGGGGTCATAATGTTCAGTGGAACAGGGGAGGGCTTCAGCCTTTGTGTGGATAGAAACAGGGCGGGGTCGTGTGAGGCCAGTTTGCTGCTTGAACTGCATTAAATACGGCATTTACTCCAGTCACATTCCAGATTCATTTTGAGTTCTTTCTCTGAGATGTTGGTTTCAATCAGAATTTTTAACTGTGTTTTGTCTTATATCCTGTTCTATTTAATTTGTTTTTCCCTGTATCCCTTTTTTTCCAACTGTCACAGACAGTTTTTTTATATAATCTTCTGCCTTTTCTCATCCTTTTTTATCTCTTTAATCTAATGACTTTTTTGCGGTTTATTCTACACAATGGTTTCATGTTTTTCATTACTGCGAGACTCATCTAACACAAGCTTTTGAGTGTACGGTACCTGACATGAACTACCGCTGCATAGATTAGGAGCTTGTTTAAATACTCCACTGTAAATATTAAACGTGATACATAAGTCATGATTTGCATTGTGGATAAGAAATAAACATATTAATAAAACCTTAATATGAAACTTTGCCTGTAATTTCCTTTGTGCTATAGACATGAAGGATCAAAAGCCCTTTTGATTGGGTCAGTAAATAATCACCAAAAATACTCCAGTAATTGCCTAGCTACAGAACAAAACAAAATATCTTAGCAACCTCATAGCAACACCCTGATAACCACTTAAAACACCCGTTATACTGTCCAACATTATGCCAGCATGTTTTGCACAGATTAGCACCACTCACATTTGCACTCTCACTCACATTGGAAAATGTCCAAATGTAGTTTAATTATTTTCTCTAATAATTTTAAAAGAAATTTAAAGTCCCAGGCTTTAATCCAGTAGTATATAAACATCTGTGAAGGCCCTTGTGTAAGTCACTCTTGTAAGTAGTCAGAGAGCTGCTTTAATAGGCAGGTTCTTTGACAATAAACCGCAACATCTACCACACAGATTGAGGCCAGCAGAGCATTAGTGATGTTTTACATTAAAAGCACTAAATGTGTTTTTGGTAATCCCACCAGAAATGTGGCAGTTTTGGAATGCTCTGTGAATGTGGGAGCTAAATGTGTGTGTTTTTGTTAGGTTTATAAATAAGAAATGTTGTTGTAAAGTGTTTTGTCAAATTTTATATTTTATATATTAAAGTAAAGAAAAATATATCCATTACCTATTAAATATCCATTAAAAATTAATTATGTTAATTATATTAATTAAAAATTATGTATCTCCAGGTCCCTGTTGATTTACAGCCATATTACATTTATATATGTTCTATAAAGATTTTGTACAGAGATTGTTAATATCATTATACAATTTGGTAGTGTTTGAATGAATGTAATGTACACTGATGTTTCTAAATGACAAAATTCACAAAATGACATATTTGAAGTGGTTCAGATATACAGTTGCATCCTCATTATTGTGTTTTGTTGCTTAGTCATGTGGTTTGTTTCTGTGCTTCTATTGGTTGGCATTTTCTTTAAGGAGGCTGTTTTGTGGGGTTCCAAAGCACATCCTGTTCTCGTCAGTTCATTGAACCCGGGCCGAACTTAGAATTCCAAACAGCTCTGACTGGCATGATGAAAGTAATAGACCTGTTGTTGCCACGGCAACCTGAATACTTCACAAACCCCCCCCCCCAGTCCTTGGAGTTTAGACTTTGGCAGGAGGAAAGCGGAGATGAGAGATGTGTATGGGAGAAGAGAGAGGAAAGGAAAGAGGGTACAGTGCGAAACTAAAATAACAGAGAAGGAAAGGGTGTCAGTGAAGAAATGAAAGAGCATGAGACCCACTCAGATACTGCAAAAGCAATGACAAAGAAAATGGAGTCTGTGGCAGCACATCTATCATAAGAAAGTGCTTTAAAAACAGTCTGTGCTACACAGAAAACAAACAAGTTTCTTTGTTTTTATCATACCCATCTTATGCATGATTTATCAGTGTAATTAGTTTACTAAAAATAATGTTTCTACATTTTTCAATAAAAATTGAATAGTCTAGAGTATGCTAAGTCTAAAGCAACTTTTCTTCTTCTTTGGTATCATTAGGATCTGGCTGGTCATTGGGTAATGTTAACCAATAACCAAATAGTTCTTTAACCGCTGTCAGTCTACTGTTGAAAGAAATTCAGCCTTTCTAAAATCATGCCTATAATTGAATAATATGGTTTATGCAGGTAAGAGCAATTATAAGAAATGGAAATAAGAAAAGCTTAGTCATTGACCACTTTTCATAATTCATAAGACGATTCCTGATTGATTTAATCCACTCATTTACTCATAAATACATCACATTACAGAAAAACAAATTGATCGCAAAAGATTGTGATCTAAACACAAACCCATGTGTGATCTTTCTTAACTAAAACCCTGTAGCATGTGGAAAAAATAGCACCTGTCAGCTCTAGTTAAGTTTTTGACTGTTGCTGACATTTGAACTTTAAGGCAGGTTTGTGTTAATGAGCCAAATATGTCAGCAATATAAATAATCAAATTCTGTTTGCTTCATTTACTGAAGTGTGTGTATTGGGATTCATCGTATAGGACTGACAATAAATGCTCCACTTGGGTAAATGTAACTAATGGATCTTCTGATGCGCTGTAATATAGAATCAATGTCATAAATATAACCGCTGTGCTCAGCATCTGCCCTGTTAGGAATCAGAAATTCTCCTTTTTCTCACAAATGCATCCATTTTAGAGATCTCAACAATGTCACAAACTAAGATCAGAAAAACAACCTACATGAATGCTCAAATGGTAATGTTACAGTTTCAATCTTTTTTTTTTTACAAAATGTCATTCCAAACCTGTCTTTTTCATGTCTTTCATTATACGGACACAAAACCTGAGCGGACTCAAAACTCTGAGATATAATTTGAAAATATTTTTCCTTGTGTTTCACTGAAGAAGAAAAAGTGTCCTACAGGTTTGGAATGACATGAGGGTGGCAAATTGATGGAAGTTTGTTAGTTTTGTATAAACTATCCCTTTAACCAGGTGTTAAATGAGCTGAAACAGTTAAAAGGCAACATTAACTGTTGATACGCTATATTTTAATGATGTCACTGTCACAAGTGACGTCACAAACACACCCCTGTTGTTATTCATTAAAGGACAGAGTAGCACTTACAGATCCACATGCAGTGTAGTCATGTACTCTTTTAACCTTTTTAAAGTGATGATTCAGGTGGAGGTGGAGCAATGCTGTACAGATAACCATTGCTTTTAAGTATGCCAGATCGCAATAGCTGCTACACCTCCTCAACCTAGTGCTCCACAGCGGCCCTGCAGGGTGGACAATTGCACAATACTGTTACGTTTGGCATAAATGTCACTATTAGTGGGTTCTAGTTGCTGTTCTACATTATTGTACCTGAACCTTTACCTATACATAGAAATACAATAATTCTTCTTCCATCTCTTTCCTCTTAGATGTGTCCCCAGTGCTTGCTGGGTTTCTCGGAGCGGGTGTCTTGGTGGTCTCTGTGACGGTAGCCGTTTTCCTGTGGACGTGCTGTCAGCGACGTTACCGTCAAATGACAGGCGCATACAAGCTGACTAGTGGCCCCTATGACCCACCTGTTGACCCTCCCTACAAGTTCATTCACATGCTTAAAGGTATCAGCATCTACCCCGAGGCCCTCAGCAACAAGAAGAAGATTGTACGGGTGGGCCGACGCTCAGGATCAGGGTCCTTACTAAAAGAATGGGGTCGTGGATCCAGAAATAATGAAATTCTCCTTGTGGATGCAGATCCTGAAGGTGGACTGCTGAATGGTACCCCACACCTACAGATGAACCATCTGGTACCACCAGTGGGTCCTCCCAGGCTGGAGAGGGCACTGCCCATCCGGGCAGACTACTGCTGTATGGAGAGCAGTTCAGGAAGTAGCAGTGAAGCCCCCAGCAAAACAGCGTCACCATATAGTCTCAACTCACCATCCCTAGGAACACTCAACCTGGCTATCGACTACAACTTCCCCAAAAAAGCTCTGGTAGTCACTATCGTTGGAGCTCAAGGACTGCCTGCAGTGGATGAACAGGCCGGCAGCTCTGACCCTTACGTGAAGATGACCATCTTGCCAGAGAAGAAGCACCGAGTGAAGACACGTGTACTGAGGAAGACTCTGGAGCCTGTTTTCGATGAGACCTTCACCTTCTATGGAATCCCCTACAGTTTGCTGCCCGAGCTTACGTTGCACTTCCTGGTGCTAAGCTTTGACCGGTTTGCACGGGATGATGTAATTGGGGAGGCAGTTGTACCATTGGTGGGTGTGGACCCTAGCACAGGCAAAGCACACATCACCCAGCAGATCAGCAAAAGGAACACACAGGTGGGTGACTCAGGTGGGGTGGGATGGGGGGGTTGGCAGCCACCTTAATTATCTGCTAGTGTCAACCTGGCTTCTGTCGCCATCTGGAGTGCCTTGGTGTCTCCCAACCAGTCACTCAATATTTTAGCAAACTTTTTTTTTCAAACTGACGTTTAACTATAACATCATGTCTAAAGGCTGGTTCATGCTTCTGCAACAAACAAACAAAAACATTAAAAGAAATTAAAAGAAAAAACATGAGCCAGCCCAAAAAACTACATAATCAGATCAACAAAACATGCGTTTTCTTAGTAAACCGTTGTCACAAACCCCCAGTTCTAAACAGCAGATTGTAATAGTACAAACTGAATTTATACAAATTCACTACCATTTGTTAATGGTTATGAATTCCTGTTAGAGTGTTGGGAGAGCCATCTGTGAGGATTACAAAATGCTTAAAGAAAGTTACCCCTGATGAGTGTGTGAGAAAGAGAATCAGAGGAATACTAATGGGCTGAGGGAGAAATATTGACTCTTCAATATAAGCCAGAGTAACTAACTAAAAGTGACGTGGCTAACGCAACTATTTAAAAAACAGATTCACTGCAGACACCTAACTGACCCTAACTGATTGTTTTGAACTGTTTTACATCATTTTAAGGGTAACTTGACTATTTTATTATTTATTTGACATTTAGACAAAATGTTTAGACATTTTTAACCAAAACAAAAAATTAGAATTTTTTGTAAATAATATTTTCCCTCAAATCAAACCCACAACCTTTGCACTGCTACCGCAATGCTCAACCAGTTGAGCTACAGGACTATAGTTTTTTTAGTTTATTGTAGTTTTAAATTTTGAACAGCCTAAAGCTATACTTATATAGCATTGTAGATGGTGTTATATTTTGCTGAAATATGAAAACATTATAAGAATTATGAGTGCACCTGACACTATAAGCAGCGTCATATTCCTCAGCTGTTATTTGATCATGCACAGAAAAAACACTCCATTTAACCTGTTTATAAGAGTGCCGCTGGGGCCATTATAGACCCACCACCATGTTTAACAGCTAGCAGCAGTCAGTGCAGGTTAAAGACATGCTCTGGATTCTCTAGACATGAAACTGATAAAGGAAATGTGGTGAAAGTAAAGATTTTAAACCCTGCCGCAGGTGAAGCAGCTCTGTGATTGATACAGGTGCTTTCCAAGTCGAACTACTGCTTTCAGTTATCCTGCTTCTCTTCAGAGTGGGTCCGAGAAGTGCTGGTTTATTTGGTGGGCATTTCAGAAGCATTGAGAAGTTATCTTGTCCATTTTAGCCACATTTGTAACTGATTTCATGTGCTGTTATTGTTAGTGATGCTAATCTTTGCAGGTTTCATACAAGTAAGCGCACAAAAAGGTGGTTGTGTGATCATTGTGTGCCTTCTAGAATGTATGTGTTATTTATTATAGCTATATACATGAACTGTACAGGTTGGGCTGGGCTGTATGGGTTGTGAAAGCGCCTATTGATCTAGGGCCATTAAAGAGATGTTACTGCAGAGAATGCAGCCATAAAGGCCACTAACTGCAGGGGCCACAACCATCCGGAAATCAGCACTTACCCTCGCATCATTAATAATGATACCCCCACACAATGAACAGCAGGAAACATATTGATATTTTTCTATAGGCAATTTTAAAGACTCCCCCGGTAAACAAGCATTGAAAGAGAAAGAGTATCTGAAAATAACTAAAGCAACTACAAGCATCTATTAGTTAAATGTTTCTCTTCATATATTTTTCTCTTGAGAAGCAGACTGTAGAACGGTGTCCTAAACTGCATTCAGATTTGCTCAGACAACAAAGGCTGAAATCAAACTCAAAGATTTTAATACAAATGAGTTGAGCTGTACTGTTCACATTGATGTTATATCTGTATATATTATAGGCAATATATCTAATTTAATCTAATTTCTCACTATTTTCATTTTATAACTGAGTCTTCTGAGCTAGAAAACAGAACAATGTCTGAGCAAACATGTTCTGAATGCATTGCCATGCCCTGCTCTCAAATTAAGCTGTAAACTGTTTGTTTGTTGTTACATAAACAGTAATCTTAGACTAATGCACTGATGTATTAGTTTCTATCTAAACCAGAACAATGGCATGAGAGATGTTCATAATCTCACTCTCTCTAGCAGCAGGAAATCTTCAGTAATAACAGAACTGTGTGGTAAATAAGCATTTGCGATTGTGTTCTCGCTTGTGTACAGGCAGCTTTGTAAATCTGTACACAAAAAGTGCGCAGTAAGCTTGTTCCAATCAGAGTCTTTCTGTCTGCTGTGTAAACTTATAAGAGAGTAGCCTAAATTAAATTGTTTGCTGTTGCACTGAATGATAGAAGCATTAGGGTGCTGGCTGAGAGGTGATGACAATTGATCCTGCAGAGAGAGAGAGAGAGAGAGAGAGAGAGAGAGAGAAAGGGATTTAGAGTGGCTGATGGAGAGAGACAGAGAGGATTAGGAGAGAGATAGAGAGAATGAAGGAGAAAAAGAGCCGGAAACAGATGGAGTGCAGTCCATACAGTGAGATAGAGGGTAGAGAGAGATGGGCGATTATGAAGTGAGTCATATAGTGTGGCAATAGTTTTTACATTTGTTCCTCCTGGCTAAGAAGAGTTAAAAGAAGGAATCGGAATATGTGAGGTAAGAAGCAAAGCTTTGTTAACGAAAATGAGGTTTAGCTAAAGCAAAAATGTGAGACACAGAAACAGTAGGAGGAATAATGGGAAACCAGAGAAGGGATGGGTAGAGAGAGGGAGGCAGACAGAGAGAGGAAATTAAATTTTATTCAGTCACAAGTCCTCTAAAACCATCACAACACACATATAGGCATGAAGAGACAAAAAAGTTTCCTGGCAGCACATTAAAATACAAATGAATTTGCAAATTAAATTTCCTGAAGGTGGAAAATTATAAACCGGAACATAATGTCCAGAAATAATATTCTGTCTAAAAGTGATATTTGCACTTTTTTGATGTAGCTTAATATGCACAGTCAACAAAATATACAAAAATAATACAAAATTTTAAACTGTGACTCCATAAGGCTAGTGAAAAACTAATGACAATTATGTTACAAAAAATTAATAACTATAAAATAGCCCTAAAAATACATTTATTTGTATTATTCATACAATTATTTTAGTACAAAATACAGAATTCAATTGCGCTTGATTTGTGAATGGAGACCTGTGTAACTGACATAATTATTTAGATCTGTTTCAGAAAAAAACACAAATGAATTCTGTTAATCCAAACCAGCAAATCAACAAGCACATACAATTTAGTAGTGCTGTCATCCACACATGCAGACAATGTACAAACTGTGACCTTACTGAACAGCTAAAGAGAAAATCACAAACACTTCCACACATTGGACAGTTAATGTAGGCTGTTTAAAGTTCAAGCTTAGCTCCAGGATGTCTTCCAATGCACGTTGCCATGATGACGACCAGCGGTAAGACTAGAATCCTTATTCTCAAAAAACTGAAGAGATAAACAAAGCCAGAGAGAATAAGAGAGGAAAAGAATACAAGGTTGATAGTGTCAGAACTAAAGCAAAGCGTTTCCGTGTGGTTTGCAGAAGTTTATGCTACAGGCAAACCTCACATTCACATTGATTCATTTAACAGAAAGATGTTTAAGACAACACTTTGAAAAATACACACCACTCAATCTCCCAACACCTACAAGTTTAAATGTAAACCAGAATAGATATAAGGCTAAAGTGAAATTAAGCACAACAGTACAGAATAAAACATTATTTAGTAATGACAAATTCTTATATTTATGGTTATGAATTAGCGCTTGTGGAATATGTGCATTTTCAGCTGTTTTATATAAATTGTGATGATCTCAGCAGTCAGGTGGAGATTTGTCCACCACTGAGAAATTGTGAGTTTTTCCTAAGGTCACTGCTGCTAAAGTTCTCATTCATTGACCTCAGAGGTGGGGAGGTCGCACGCATCTGTAGTGGGTACATTTCAGTTTAAATTGCTTATCCAAATCTGAGTAATTTTGTTTCATACTTGGCTCAGTAATTGTTGCTGGGTGGTCAGGTTATTAAATTTCACACTGTATTTTTGTCAACCCTGGGTCATATTCTTATTTGCATATTTATGAGGTCAATATCATTGATTGAACAAGTACAGCATGCAATGAGTACACCACCTGTTTTAATAATTGCTTGTCCATCTGTGTACACTGTTTGTAGCCACATAAATCTGCCTTGGTTAAGTATATACACTGAAGAAAATAAGTATATACACTGAAATAACAAGCACTGAATGGTGTTTATGCTGAATGATGTAGATGATAAAAATGTCCTGCAGGATTTAGAACTGAGACACCTGTGCTCAATGTCCTCCTCTGTGATGGGCAGGTGTCTTCCAGTACTCTGCTTTGTTTACCCACATGGTCATATGATCATTGCCCAGGGAAAGCTGACAGATGAACAGATGGCTCAGCGTCACAGTTTCCCCCAACTTGTCCATCTGGAAAATAAGTGGTGAATTAATGTCCTGGGCATGCAGGACATTTGCAATGAATGCCCTCTCAGTACAGATCTGTATGGAGATTTCAGGCCTGCAAAAGGGCACAGTACTCTACCAACCAAGAGAAGCACGTATCTGTGTTTTACTTTGTGGTGAAAGGAAATACAACACTTGTAACTTTCTGACACACAGACTAATCTATACAGTATCTAATCTATACTGCACACTAAACCAAAAACAAATCCTTTGTCTAAGAGCTAATCTGATTGGCTGACGTCACAAAACAAGATGTGATTGAATACTTTACATATATTTATGTAAAATCTTACTAACATAGGCTGCCAAAAACACCACCCATTTTGCCGCAGTCCTAAGTCAGTCAACAAATAGGTCTCTCACTACTCTGACATTGAGTTGCCGTTGTTCTAAGTTGGCTGTGATGGTCATGAAAGTCATGCACTGTGGACACAGGTTACCATAGCTAACCATACATCTGTATAGAGTTTGAAAAGCCTGACAACCATTGGCCATTCCTTCTACATTACAAGTCATCTTGTGTGTCATCAGCTCAAGATCTTTTATCTATACCTATATATGATTTTGTATATGTGCTTGTGTGTATGTATATAAATTTTGTGTTCGCCTGTGTTCAATTTCTCTGTTTTTTGTCTCTGTAGTGTGATAGTCATGGGGAGTTGCTGGTGTCTCTTTCCTATCAGCCTGCCACTCACAGGCTTAATGTGGTGGTGCTGAAGGCCAAACATCTGCCAACCATGGACATCACCGGCCTGCCAGGCAGTAAGTGCACATCCATCAGGTTTCGATCTCACAAAAATCCAGTTTCATGTACATTAATAACGTCATCTTACTGTAATGCCTCACTGTAATGCCTGCCATTATATCTCCTCTCCACTTACAGACCCATATGTTAAAGTAAACGTCTTCTACGGTCGCAAGCGCATAGCCAAGAAGAAGACACATGTAAAGAAATGCACACTCAATCCTGTTTTTAACGAATCATTTATCTACGATGTTCCCGCTGAGCTAATGCCGGACATCTCTGTGGAATTTCTGGTCATCGATTTCGACCACACCACGAAGAATGAGGTTGTGGGCCGCATGATTCTGGGTGGTCAGAGTCCCGTTCCATCAGGAGTCACTCACTGGAGGGAAGTTTGTGACAACCCACGGCGACAGATTGCCAAGTGGCACAACCTTATAGAGTACTAGTGTACACTTGTACACAAGGAAAGGGTATCATTGCATTTTCTGTCACCTCCTCTATAGAAAGAAACCCATTTAACAATCTTCCACTTTTCCTTTATACAGGTGTATGGGTGGGAGCAAATGTATGTTTCAGTAGTTAAAAGGACCATAGGGTCTACATAAAAAATCGAAACACACTGAACAGTCTAACAAAACCAGTTCTTAAATAAACCAATAGCAAAAAAAAATTACAAACATTAAACAACATTAAAAAAATGCTAGATATCTGTGTGTCATCTTTGGGAATTAAAAAAAATCAAAGAATACACCACGGTATACTAGAGCTCTTTAACCAGGATACTGGCATATTGAGAGAATACATACAATAATTTCAATTAGCTGCATGCTTGTGATAATGAGAGAGGCTTACAGTGACAGAAAAAAAGTAGGCTGTATGAAAAGGTTAACTCCTGATTCAACTTTTGTTTAGTAAAATAAAATGATGAATTGATGAATGATGAAGTTTTGATGAATTGGAAAAAATATGACATTATCTTGGCATCACCACAGGATTCCTTTGAGCATAGTTACCATGTTAATGTTTACCACTAAAAACTAGGTTGAAATATGGTTACCCCAAAAATTGCATTATTGTTATTTTTAATTTTTATTGTCAGTTTAATAATTCTAAAATTAGAAAATTAAGTTGTGACATAATAAATTCTATGAGATTGATTCCAGATACATTCAAACTCTAAATATAAAACAACATAGCTAATAATATGGCAGAGTTTTTAGTTTAATGGCCACCATTTCTGTATGTACTAAAAACAGATTTGTAAAAAACTCTGATGTTCTATAGTACAACCATTCTCCTGCTTTCATGATGCCGTAGCTAATTGATTTATTTGTAGCTGTACTTCTATGACGCGTGTTATTAGCTTAACATATTATCATAAAGAGCTGTACACCTGACTGAAATAAAAACGTATTACTTTAGTTTGCCATATCTATGCACATTTCCATTGTACTGCAAAGAAAATTACTCAGTTGTTGTGTTACCATGGCACTAATAGAACATGTTAGTCGAAAAACTTTACAAGTATATAAGACCATACGGCAACGAGAGATAAAATTGCAGTCAAAGCCAAATGTGACAGATATTAGAATGTTTGTCAACTTTTGTCAATTTGTATGTCTTGCGTGTATCTAACACCACTGTTTCTATTGCCACTAAACATGTGTGTTTTTAAGACCACTCAACTAAGTCTTTGGTCAAATGTACATAATGTATAATAGGACCTAACATTGGTATTCTTCAATTTCTTTTTTCATACTGAATTTAAATAGCACCAAATATAAATGTGATCTTTTGACATGCAAATGAAAATAAAAGGACCAACATTTTAGCCATTTATTCAACCCAAATTTGTGACCTGCTTTAATATCTATTCCGATCCTAAGGATTATTAAATTATAGCTAAGAAATATGCATATTCAGACCAATTGTTGCACTTTTGTAGAGTACAATATTTATTTTTATTATTTGTTTTAAACAAAAAAGAATATATAGATAAATATGTATATCAAAAAAAACTATGATGGGACTAATAACTGACCATATCAAAGTTTTGAAACTATTAACCATTAGTCAGCTGCAAGTGTTACAATAACCAAAGTAGAGAGAATGGACCAATGAAAAATTCTATGCACCAGTTATGATGCGGTGCATGACTCAGCCCTGAATACATTCAGTACCGTAGATCACATTGAAGCTGCTGCACATTGAGTTTGGGACAGGCCTCTAAGCTGACATTGACTGCAGCATGTAACGTGTGTGTGGGTGTGTTCCAAATGACATCATTCAGTGCCCACAGACCCCTAAGGCAGATATACATGCTCTGTTCTCAGTGTGGAAGTACACATGCTTAATTAGGCAGAAGATTGAATAGAATATTGCAGCAAATTAAGCCCCAGCATTTACGTTGTGAAATCTACAAATAAATCTGTGATTGGGAGTTATTAAGACCCCATAATGAGATTAGACATTGTTTATTAGAGTTTTGTCCCTTCACATTTTTGTGTGCATAACAAAATCAAGATATCATTTTAGTCCACACAGACACGTATTGGAACAAAAAATGAACCCTCCCCCTCCCTAAACCAGTGTTTATAGCCTGCATGCGAATACAGTGGTATGAAATTTCTGCTTTAAAACTGGTGTATATAGTACAGTTTTTAGTGGTTTATATGACAGTAAAATTCTTTATTGTAAAAAAGGCAACCCAGATTACAATGCAACTTCTGTAAAATGATTTATGCTTGTTTTTCTTTTCTTTTAATCCTCAGCTCCTTGTGTTACTTGGATCTTTTTGGATCTTTTGGGCATAAAAACACTTGTTTTACATAAATAAATAAGTATGAAAACAAATATAACCAATTGTAAATGAGTGTTTGTTCCAATGCAGTGGTGGGTAGTAGCACACTCTACTCCCCTTGTATCTAACTGTTTTAACCTGGAATGGAAATGGTTTCTTTTTGTGTAAAACTTCTCTTTTAAAGAGATATTGTATAATATCTGCCCTTCATTTTCTCTCTGCCACTGGTCCCTAACAATCTGTCAGTTTCTTGCTGTTGTGTGTTATATGAACAAATTGAAAGGTGAACAAAGATGAAAATTTGAGAAGAAAATGACTGTAATAAATATATTAGTCCTTTTGGATACGGCAATGTTGATATGGTTTAAAGTGGAGTAAACTTAGTAACTCTGATTTATTTTAGATGTCCCTAAACCCACTAAACCTAGATGATAAACAGTGTGAGTTTATTTAATATCTATAAGTACAAACAAGTCTAATTTTAGTACAGTGTTAAAACATGTACCTGACCAGACATCTTTTCCTGGCTGACTTATTACTGCTACTTTCCTATGTGATATTCAGGGACATCTAATATAAAGTGACCTGTAATGCTTTTGAGGGCAAGTTTTCTGCAAACTGCTACTGAGTTTATGCTAAATACAGTATGTTAAAGTAATGCTGACCTGTACTGTATGTTAAATTTGTTAACACAATGGACGTACAAAATAAAATTAAAACTGAACACTAGATCTGATTTTCTCTTTCTGTCTCTTTTAATCTCAATCAAAAACTCTAGAAAAACAAAAGTTGTTAACATAGGTTTTGCATGCTAACAATAATTTCTGCTTAAAGTATAGACACTACAACTGCAGAAAAGTCAGAATTGACAGATTTTTTGGAAAAGCATGTTTTTATTTATTTATTTGTTTTCACATAATTAATATAATGGAATACCATAGTACATTGCAACTGAAGTGCCCTTGAGCAAGGCACCTAACCCTCGATTGCTCCTCAGGCATTGCAGTGATAGCTGCCCACTGCTCCGGGTGTGTGTTCACGACTTGCAGTGTGTGTTCACTCCTCACAATGGATGGGTTAAATGCAGAGGTCACATTTAAAGGTCACATTTTGATTATGGGTAACCATAACTGACAAGCACATGTCACTTTCACTTTTAATGGTAAAGGTAACGTCTCAATAGTTAACACTGTCACCAAAAAATGAAAATGACAAGGATTCTTAGGGCTTTTAATGAGACAAGACATTTATTATTAATTTTACTTTGATAAATGTACCTTCCTAAAACTAAAATAACCATGGTAACATTTTTCGAAGGTCTTTTTGGGTAAATTTTGTAACCAAATTAGCAATAGCACAGTTTTCAGAAACACATACCACAAGGTAAAAAGAAAAAAACTATATTACCGATTAACAGAAAAAATACGGTCAAATACATCTCAACATATTCATAGCATAGTTATTTCAATATTTATATCTGATAAATAATAATAAAAATAAAATATTATGTCTGGATAAAGTTTTGAAATATTTGTTTGGTCACTGGTTTAGGTTCAGTTTAATGAATCCTTCGGACTTTAGGACCCGTCTGCGCGCTTTTCTGGCCTCCATGAGCTCTTTATGTTTACAGTGAGAACTGTATGGCAGGAATCTTCTAACATCAAATATTTAAACATCATTTGCATCGATACAAAAGTTATAATGGAGACGGAGATCGTGTGACACAGGTAAGACGCTAAACAACTAAGTCAGCTTTTGATCGTAGTTTTAGATATACAGAATCAGTTTAAAAGCGAAAATACTGTAACGAAACCTACTGTGTTTTTCAAGTTGGCTAAAAGAGTTTTAATGCATGAAGCAAGAAAGCTACATAAAACACGCTTCATTAACTTCGACGAACAACGTGAGATGTTCGCTAGCGTAAAATAAGTGTTAGAAACTGGCGCTAAATCCCTAAAAGTTTTTAAATAAACTTTGTATATATATCAAAAAATGTTATGTTTTTGTGATCTGCTGTCAGATATTAATCTCATTGCGTTTAGTCAAGCGATTGCGTCTAGATCACACAAGCTATTGTTTAATGGTGTTTTACTTTCCACCCCGCACTCGGTCATGGTATGTCCAGATAATATTTTTCTGGTAGTTTCAAATATTTTCTCGTGATCGTGTTTCAGAACTATTAGTGCTAAAACTTTTCAATGTTTCATTACTAAGTTTAAGCATTTGTACCGATCAGTGAGAAGGCCCTAATAATAAACTTTTCCTATTCAAATATTTTCCATGGAAACCAATTTCCGCCGCACAACATATACAACCATCAACTTATTAGGTTCAATACTATATCAATACAACTGTGTTTGTGTGCCATTAGCTAAAAATGTCTTTAAGAATAATAAAACAACTTAAAATCAAAGAAGGACTGAAAGGTTTATTATGATTTACAGTATAAAACTGTAACAAACATTGTCGCAATTTAACAAGATACAAACTGACTTGAAGACCATAGTAACTATTTAACAGTAATACTAAACAATTATGATCATACATACATGCGTAACTGGAATCGTTGTACGGTACGTCTTTTAAAATGGGGCTTGTGTTGCTTTTAACTGAAATTGTCATAACCAAGGGGGTTAAACCCTCTCTGTTTAAAAGTTTAATCTGTACAATTAAACCCAGGGTTTAAAGTGGCCTTAGCTTGTTTTAAGTGGTGGAACAATAATTTTAATTGCTGATCTGATTTTTAAAATGGCAGCATATACATTAGTAATTCACAGTGTATGTTTCTAGCTTTGATAAGGCTACTACTACATTCATGTTACAAGTGTAGTGTGTAAAAGCCATTTAAAGTAATGTTACATTGTCAGGACTTACAGTGAAATAATATGACTTGTAAAACATATAAGAACATATTTCAAAGGAAAAAGCCTTTGTTTTATATTTAGTACTAAATTAGCCTATACACAGAATTATCAATTAATTCTCTCTGGCACAATTACTGCTCAAACCTTAAGCTACCAGCAGTGCTGTTTAATAAACCAGTGTTGTTTCCATTATTGTGAACTGTTCGGAAAAACGAATAGATGGGCTGCACTAAAAAGCTACTGCAGAATCACAGGCAATGACAATGGAAAATACATCAGGCAATGATACGCTGGCATGATGATGTGCTGATATTGACAGTGCTTAATGTAACACCCACCCGATGGATGCTTTACTTTGTCACATGAATAGCTCGACAAAATGACTCACTTCCTCTTTTCTATCAAACTGAAGTTCTGGTGTGAAATGCAGCACCGATGAGAGCTTTTGTGGGTGCAGTCACATATTGCAGTGTGGCAAAGAGCATTTTCGGTAATGGACCTGCATGCAACAATGAACCTTTGAAATCAGATGCAGATATTGAAGCATTGTTAATTGCTGTGTGAAATTTGTTTTGTATGGTGCATTTGTTTCAGTTATTTGAATGGAGTCCTCCCGGGTCACAGGGGGTCACTCCCGCGAGTACAAATTGGTGATGTTAGGAGAGGGGGGTGTGGGCAAAAGTGGTGAGTGATATTATTATGCATTATGCCTCTCCTTCTCTGTCTATATCTTTATATCTCTCTACCTCTCTCTTTCTGTCTCTCTCTCTGCAATATTATTGAATATTTTAGAGAAATAAATAAATTGAACATCATTTACAGAAAGTGTGTGACATCATACATTGCCTTAAGTCTATGTACACTCAGTTAACCCAAACCTCAGAGCAAGCTAAAAATATAACTGCAGATCACCAGTAAAATGCAGACAAAAGAGAAATCAGAGGAACAGAAACATTGGATCATTGGAATTGGATTGGACCATGTGTATGTTGTGTTGAAAATTACAGACTCACCACTGACAGTAATGCAACATATGTAATAAATAGAGTAAAGCATAGAGTGCATTATGAGTGTTTTGAGAAATAAGTTTGAATTAAATTAGCCTTAAAAGACAGGAAGTACAACCAATAAAACCAGATTCTTCTAATTAAATATTATATACATTTTTAAGCATAACAGAAATAAACAGTGTGCTTACGTCACAAATGTACCACAAGTATCCTAAAAGGTTCTAAAATCATGTCTAATTTTTTTGTATGTATATTGTAATTTTATTGGATATTGATTCCTATGATCTTTCATTAGATTATTGTAGTTCATTATTGTGGTCAGACAGTGCCCTGGTGTCACACTCTTACATGTACAGTCAGACAATAGAAGTGTAGGTGTTGGCTCTGTGCTTCAGTCTGGTCCTCATGAAGGTGCAGGTGCCTAGCAACTTTCATCCCCTCCTGGAGTCTGTTGCCAAGGAGATGAGCAGAGGTCACCTGCTGAAGATGTGTGAGCTTTGGTCTCATTGTCTGAGAGAAGGTTCTTTAAGGTGACTGATATTCTGTCTTTATATCACCATCTCCATGGCAACAGAGCAGCGAGCAAATACATGCTGACAGCAGGACGTGTTTGCTCTACATGAAAAAGGAGAAGGGGGTTGTGTGGTGGGGTGGGGAGTGGTTGAATTTCATAATGTCTGAATTATGTAAGAGCTCTGCTTTTCTCTTCGTCTTATAGCCATCATCATGCAGTTTATAAGTCACAGATTCCCAGAGGATCATGACCCTACTATAGGTAAGAGAACAGCATAAGAAGTAGCAGGAACATGCCATTTTAACTTAAATTCTTATACCTGCAAGTATTCTATATTACCAATTCTAATGTGCATTACATTTTTGTGACAATTCAGAATTACTGCCAGAATGTGATCCAATGGACTTTGGCTGGGATGAAAGCTATTACAATGTAAATTCAGTGAATCTTGTATTGCAGTATATTGGGCAGATACAACTATATAAATGTCTTTGGTAGATTAATTTTTTTTAAAGGAGTGTAAGCTTTGGGGTGATATCAAACATAGCATTGTGGGGACAGCCTGACACATTTTGGGCGGGACAACATGTTTGCCTGACCAAATGGCAAAAAAGTGGGGTAATCTGTTTGTAAACAGTAATTGTTTTTCATATTTTTTTGATGTCATGTCAAATTAGTTTGTACAGTACAAATTAGAGTATTAGGTTATTGTCACAGTGCCCATAAGCTCCTAGAATTTGTGGATGTTTTGAGGAAAATGTATGGAAAACCAAAAACAAAAAGCGCAGTGTAGCTGACACTTCCCATGTCAGGTTTCTCGGTTCAGCTGTCTGATGTTATTGTGGTCTCTGTTCAGACTGTGTTCACGTGCTTGTGTCTCTGTGCCTATTCTTAGAGGATGCCTATAAAACACAGATCCGGATAGATGATGAGCCAGCAAACCTGGACATCTTGGACACAGCAGGACAGGTAAAATGAAGAGATGTGGAAAACAAAGCAAGGGTCTGAACGGTGCTATCAGACTGACTGTAATAACTTAACTGAAGCTTTGGCTCTGAATATTGGGAGGTCATTGCCCTTAAATATTATGTTCACTTCCTGTTTTCTGTTTGTCATTGTGGTCTTTGCTTCATACAACACTGACATACGCCAAACACAATGTCTCTTCCTACACGTCAGCATGTTTTTTATGTGTTTTGACTCATTTGATGACACAGTACTGTTATAAAATGCATTAGTCACCGTAGATTTTGGGTTGCTATGCAGATACTAAGGTGTTTGATTAATCAATGGCACAATGAGAAGTGCTCTGGGTAGTTGCTATGATGTTTTGAGTGCTTTCTAGTTGGTTTCTTACTGGAAAAAGTCAAGATAGCCCCCCTTTTAGTTACTCTGGTGTCTAGTTGTGCTCCCTTGGGCTGGGTGTCACCAGAATATTTATAATTTATGTCCTCATGTGGCATAAACGTGTGTGAATTACATAGCTTCATGCTGCTTCGTATTTTGCTTTATACGCAAAAATATTCCTTATGATATTACAAATCCTACAATCTAAAGGTGTTTTCATGTTTAAAATACTTTTAGACCAAAATGTGATTGTGCCAACATATTAATTTCATTTATTAGATTTTAATTTTTAAAAATTATATTTGAAATGGATCACTTGGAGTTCACACACATAACTCCCACAGTTACAATTGTGTTTTTCTGTAGTATTTTCTTTTTTTTAAATAACTGATCCTAAACTTTTGGCTGGTACGTATATGACTTTCTTCAGCCAAACAGAGCTATTTTAAATAATATCCTGGGTCTCCTTGGCTTTGTAATGGCATTAAATAGTGCTTGACATTTAGAATCTCCAAAAGCACATCTTCCAGTCATAAAAGTAATCCATATGTTAGTAAATGACTTCTGAAGTAAAATGGTGTGTATGTTGAATGTGTTTATGATTGATACATCCTGTTTAAATGTAAATATTATGTATGAATCAGTACAACCAACATGGCAGCTTATCAGCTCCTTGTCAGCAACGTCAAATCTCATTGGTTCTAGTGACTCGGGTTATAAAACACAGTCACAAGACATGATTCTTATGAGTCATGAGAGCTGGTGTTTTGGACAAGCAGCCATATTTGTATTTAAAGCTCTGTTTGTTTACATGGATATGTGATATATCAGTTGCTTAAATTGAAAATATTAATAGTTTTCTTTCACAAACCCAAAATCATTTTACAAATGAATATTTAAAAAAAATTGTAATATTTTTGTAAACTGTTCCTTGAAGGCTGATATGTTTATTTTGAACCAGGCGGAGTTCACAGCGATGCGTGATCAGTACATGCGAGCAGGTGAAGGTTTCATCATCTCATACTCCATCACGGACCGTCGCAGCTTCCAAGAGGCTCGGCACTTTAAGCAGCTGATCTACCGTGTGCGACGTACTGTGGACACACCTGTCGTACTGGTCGGAAACAAGTCTGACCTGGTGCACCTCAGACAGGTGAGACTGTGCTAATTCAATACTTGCATGCTAGTGTTGAACAAATATTCAACCACTTAAGGTTGTTTCAGGGAAATTCTATTTTTAAAGATGCAATATGTAATTTGTTTTGCTTAAAAATAAATAAAAATCAGGTATTGAGTACATAACAGAACAGTGTTCAAAACAGTTTTTCTACCTGACCCAGTTTGCAACGAAAAGTTTGGAATAATAATTTGTCATTTGAGCTGTGGGTTCGATTTTGTAAAGTCAGTTTGACATTGAACTGTACAGACATGACATACTGCCAACAGTTTCTTTTTAAGAGGATCTTTTAATCTAAACTGCAGGAAAACCTTTCATAGTGCTCAGGCACAGCTTCTTTCCTTTTTTAAAATGAGGCAAACTGTGGGAATTTTGGGGGGTGTTGTCCTAACTTATATATTTTAAACAACCAAATTGGCTTGAAATTATTTTTTAAGGTATTCAGAGAATTACATGAACCACCTTCAGATTAAATATTTATTTAAAAGCTGAAAATATTTTGACTTTCAGGTGTCAGTAGAGGAGGGCAAGCAGCTGGCAAGGGAGTTCCAGTGCCCATTCTTTGAGACTTCCGCAGCATTCCGTTATTACATCGACGAGGTATTTGCCGCACTGGTCCGACAAATCCGTCATCGTGAGGCTGAGATGGTGCGGGGGAGCGAGAGGAAAACTCGACGCAGTCGTTCCTTCTGGAGTCGCCTTAAAGCTCCTTTCCTCAAGACACAGCAGTTCAAGCACTGAGACGAGCATGATGGGATATCTTGCCCTTGCGTGTTACAGCTCTGGTACCTGCAGCTGTATTTTTCCATCTCCTACTGGTGATTTAAGGACTGTTACAATGATTTGTATTTGATTTTCTGGAATGAAGCACTCATAATCATTTTATTATGTCAATTAGACTAAACCCTCAGCTTACAGGGCAACACACTCACTGTCATCATATGGGACGTGGGCTGATTTACTTTAGCACTTAGGAAAGAAATATTTAACTTGACAGTAGTGTCTTTTTGGACAGCATTATATTTTGTTAAAGTGAATGACAGGGGGATGTTTGTACCTCACATTATATAAAGACTAATAGTATGGGAGGTAACAGAACAAAGAGGAGTAAATATATGTGTAATGGAAAGTGTAAAGAAAGATAAGGTCACAGTAGACACAGGGTCAACGATGTGCTGAGAAGAAATGTTGGATATATGAAGATTGAATGAGTTTTACCTGAGAGCATAAAGCATGTTGTTTAGAGAAGAGAGAGACAGTGTGTGCAGAGATAAATTGTGGGTAAATAGGCAAGAGTAGAAATATTAACTTTATCTGCTGGTATAATGAGTACTGTAAACCTTTATTAATGTGGCTGTAGATGTTAATTTTGGCTGTAGTAGACACATTTTGACACATGAAGTTTAGGCTTGTATTTAATTTGCATTTCTGTTCAATAGCTTCTTTTAAAATTGAGGAAACTTACAAATCAAGTCTGTATTACATTTGACCGCCACCCAGAAAGAAGTATTATGAAAATAAACACTAATTGTAAGTCCATTAAGATGTTTTTGCATTGTGAGGTTATCATGGCAGTTAACATTAGATTGTCTTTATTGTAAAATATTACTGGATATTTTACTTAATTTTATAATAAATGTATAATTTGTATTTTTAATGTTTAGTAATTCTCATTTTCTGTCATTTTTACTCCATGACAGTAGGGTTGAGATTTGTCACAATGCAAAAACATCTTTTTAAATAATATATAAAGCATGTTGTTTAAAACATGTTGAGTAAAAATGATCTGGACATGTTTTTGACAATTTTAGTAAGGTTTTACCCAGTAAGAATGTCTTCAGTTAATTTTTTATTTAAGCTGTGTGAAGCAGTTGCAAAATACACTGTAGGAATTTCTCTGTGAAAACTTGTTGAGCAATATTCAGGTCCACCTATAAGCACATTAACAGATTGATGATCAAAAAACAATGCTTTATTTCACGCAGGGTATTTTTTATTTTTTTATTCCATTGGTTTCTGTAGTCAGTCTCTGGGAAGTTGAAGACAAACCAGTAGCTGTTCAATGTGGCTTATTAAGGCAAATTCTTATATAGATTTCCTCTTTCGCGGTGCACTTACCAAACACCAAAAACTGAATGGTATGTTTGTTTAGCAAAACGTGAAATCTATGTCATTGTTTTTTGTGTGTGATCATTAGATTTTATTTTTAACCAGAATGGGCGTATCATAGAGTCCTTATTTATTGTCATCAGAGATTCTCAAATAAAATTCACTTTTATCAGCTTTCCGGTCTAAATAATATTGCATCTTATACGTTTTAATTTATTTGCGACACCTTGTGACTGTTATTATTATTGTCCTAAAAATCATTGTGGTTTTTCTTTATATATCTTACATTTCCATTTATCTATATCTCATGTATCCTACTGTCCGCCGGCTGTATTCGCAGTTGGTCAAAAATAAGCAGCAACAAATAAATAGTAGAAACAAACTAATAAATAATTTGTGTTTTAAAACGACGATTAAACGCGATTTAGGCAACGCGAACATTTTGTCCATCTTCAGCTGCCGTTGATGAGTGAACGTGTCACAGCGACAGAAGCATAACAACAGCTACAGTGCAAAAATGAGACATTATTTCAGCGCCCGACTGCAGTCCAGTGAACGTATATACTAAAACTTTAAAGGAAATCACATTTCCATCTGAAGGCGCGAATAGCGGCAAATACACAGGTGAAGGACACAGGCCCAGAAAAGATGGAGTCGTGGGTGAGATTCAGCGCGCAGAGTCAAGCCAAAGAGCGCGTGTTCAGGTACGCAAACAGTGTGGGATCACCAATAGCACATGCGCTTCCTAACATGAGCCTTGTCGTCTATATGGACATATGCATTTTTGCAGTTCACATTGCTGTGTCTACTATCGCTTTAACCTCTATTAACGTGGTTTAGCATTACCATGTATACTGCATGCTACTATGGTATATCCATAGTGTTCATTGGCCTGCTATATATCCACCATGGTGCATTAATACGATCATTCTGTACTATGGTATATCTTCATACTAGGGTTTGATACTATCACAGTACAATAGTCCCACTAGTTTATTTGTTGGACACGTTGGAACTAAAGATCTTCTTACCTTTTTATTTAGGTCATACTAATCCTCAAAATCAGTGCTATTATTATCAGTGCTGGCAGGCAAGGAAAGTAGTTGATCTACCCTGGTAGTTGGCTACCATCACATTTACCACTTCTATGCATGTCTATACATTGAATGTCTAAATGCTGTTGTATTTCACAAAAGTGTACGTTTTACATGACACGTGTATACTGTTAAGAGTGAAAATATATGGCAATCTTGAAGTGACTTCATATAGTATAAATCAGTCTGAGATGATTCAAAAGTAATTGCATAAATGGCTCAGGAAATGTAGTTGATAAGTTAGCTGTTGCAAATGACACACATTTGTTACATCGTAATCATTTTGTGTTTTACATTGAGTGGCTGAGGTTTCCACATACTTCACCAAGCCAATTTAAGTGATTTTCAGTGGATTGGTGGTTGTGTTTAAACAGGGCTGCCCAATACGCCTGCACTCTGCTGGGTTACACACTGCAGAAAGGAGGCGCTGGATCAGAACTCCTGAACACCATTAAACAGCTGGAATCCCACATGAGCCTGACCAGAAAGTGTATGTTTCACCCTTCCTTCCCGGAAAAGTTTTATCTAGTAGAGCTCATATTAATTACACTCAGAAATAATGAAATTAAGAAATAATTTTCCTCAGAGGAATTTATGTAGTGTCTCTGTGTGCTTTGTCTCAGTGATGCGGTTGGGGAACTCCGCAGAGGCTCTGGAGGCAGCGAAACGCACCGTTCACCTGTCTGACTGTGTGCTGCGGCTTTGCATCACGGTGGCCCATTTAAACAAAGCAATGTATTTCGCCTGTGACAATGTTCTGTGGGCCGGGAAGACAGGACTGCTTCCAGAACTGGATCAAAAAAAATGGAGTCAAAGATCATTTAGGTGAGTTCTAGCTTTTTTTTGTGTTTTGTTGTTAAATTAAACACCTTGAAAATAAAATACAGTATGAAGAATTTTATAATTTTACTCTTATTTGTTATTACTTTATAGCGTCCCTTCTCCTTGCTGCCAGTAGTCTTATTTATAATCAAATTTTCCTCTCACTTTCATTGAATAGGTACTACTTGTTTGCGCTTATCCTCTGCCTAACCCGAGATGCCTATGAAATCCGTCTGCTGATGGAGAGGGAGTTTCGTAGTAGTTCGGCTAAAAGCCTTAACTCCAATATTTCCCCCCTCACGCCCACCCCAGAGAACGGAGACTTCCCTCTGACCCCCTCGCCCACCTCTACCCTGTCTCCACTGCCTCCCCTCCCACTCATCTCAGCCAGACTCAAAAAGCAGTTCTGCCTGCTACTCACGGTTCTGCGCAACAACCCTCCACTGCTCTTGGACCTTCTGAAGAACCTGTGTGACGTGTTCATTCCACTGGACCGACTGGGGCTGTACCCCACCGGGCCGGGCTTTGTGGGGGCCTGTGGCCTTACTTCCTCCATCCTCTCCATCCTCACTATAGTTCACCCCTGGCTCAAACTCAAGCCCTGAGTGACATCTTTAAGAACTACATATTCTGTTGGTTTGGAAGATTAACAGGAAGGTTTTGTAGATAGTGTAAAGTCTTAACTGGAGTTTAATCGCCCATGTGTGAATGTGAAAAACAAGATAATCTAATTAAACAACAAGCAGACAAAAATGCTTGTTTAATACAAAACTAAAACAGTAAACAGTTTGAGTAAATCTCACACAGAAATGTTTCGGGTAATTTACCCCCTAAAAGTTGGGAAAAACAATTTTCTATAAAAAAAAAGCAAACTTTATTTTCAATAAAGAATTCTATTTATAGTTTATTGTTTGTATCATTGTAATAATATATTTATCACCATTCAGGTCACAAATAATGTCAGTGCAAAACTCTTATTGTTCTAAAGAATAGGCTTAGTTCTTTTTGAAGTTTTTTTATTTTGAAGTAAAATTTAACCCAGACATTTCTTAACTCCTTGTGTGAGATTCACCTGAAAATCACTGCATCTGTTTGAGCGTGAAATTTCATTAGCTTATTCCTAATGTCGAATTTTTAAACAAACTGTGTTGTTTAGATTTCAGAAGGTAAAGGATTCAGCTTTGTGGTTATGTACAGACTGTTTCTTGTCTTTCAATAGCTGTGATTAGGAATGTAAAATTTATTACTAAACCGTTATTAAACTGGAAGTTTTAAATTTACATGTGCTAACAAATACAAGCAAAAAGGTTTTGAGAAATTTAAAATGATCAAATTACTGTCATAAGTATTGGAAAGTGTCTGTAAGCTTTTTGAAATATAAGTAATCTATTTCATCTACTTGTGTATAATTACCATGATTTGGCACTGTATGGAGAATGCTTGAACTTTAATGCTATGCATCACTGAGTTTACTGAATGTTAACATTTAATATGTTGTTATCAGCTGTATCTATCTGTATTTTTAAAATAAAGCTTTCAGTTTTATTCTCTAATTTTTCTGTATTTTATCAACTCAGTTTAGTTAATGTTTTATGAATGTTTTGTTTGACGCTTTATTGTATTGGACTCGTGGTTCAAAATGCAAATGTTCAAATAATGCCACTAGGGGGAGATATCATCCAACATATTATTCAGAAGCTTCCATACACATGAATTGTTTTAGGCGAAACATTAATGTGATCAATATGACCGGATTGGTATGAAATAATCATACCATAAATTGGTATGACACATTCTTCACATCATCAGAAGAACACAGTCTGATAATAATAATGTTTTCGTATATGAAATAATTGAACGACATGATTGAATTCATGTATGACATAATCGAAGTTATTAGTAAAAGATGCCGGCAACTAGGCTACGAACAGTTACAGATACAAAAATACCATCATTAATATTGCATTTATTACAAAGATTGTAGCTGAAGCATATTGTGTTTTCCGTATAGGGACTTTATGTCTATGATCATTAATGCACACTAAAGGCATTGTCACTCCTGCTGTGAGGAGCACAGATGGGTGTCTGTCCTCCTACAGTCTAATGTGATTCAGATTCATTACTACAGTGTCATCATCAGAGTGATTCAGATACTGTTTAACACTCCCACACTGGTAAACTTGTTTATTCTACCCTCAACAACCCCCCAACCACAAACACACCCCTCTGACAGGATGCGCTTTGATTTTTTACTTTACAGATAACACACAGGTGTGGAGGGCCATTATATTAAGAATGGGAGCGTTACAACAAACATACAGTACAAAGAGTTTACACGTATACAGTTAAAACAGAAATGTATTAGAACCATGTAAAGCATACAACTATTCTGTAAATACAACAGCAGATATCAAGTGATGAAAGAAATGATGACCGGAGCGGGAAGGCTGTGTTTAGCTGCTCTACGTTTTATTCTGTGTTCTGTTTTAAATAGTTTATCTCTGCAAACCACAAAGGTAACCAGAGCCAACTTTTTTTCCTTTTTCACCAGAATGTATAGATTTTGTTAGCCACGAAAACAATTATATGAATTTCCCAATTTCTTTACATAATGTCAGGTTCCATGTAAAAATGGACATTGTCGTCAGACTGTAACATTAGACCCACAGTTTGAGAGAGAGAGGATGAGTAATGTTTGGCTGATCCCTGCGATGTTTGTCTTTTTTATGGCTGTGTTTCATGAAATTGTGCCAAGCTGTGCAGAAAACTGTGTTAATAGACAAATGGTTCAATGGACTTACATAAAAAGCTGAAGTTTGAGCCCAAAACTAGACACATAAATGGCAAAACAAAACACTGTCTGCAAATGAAAATTCAAAAGGCTTTTTAAATGTTACACAAATTCAAGTTTCTCACAGTCATGGAAGCCCTGGAAACACTTAAAAAAAGTACCAAAAGGTATTGTGACTTGTCAGGAAATGTCATCAATCATTAAATAAATCTTTTATCTTAATATTTACATCTTTTTACCTTTTTAGATTTGCTTAAAATGAGTATCCATAAAAATGGATACTGACAGAGATAATAGAGGTTTCAAAATATCCATAATCAGTAATCATCTAATACACCCGTGGATTGAAAGCATGGGGAACCCTTAAAATCAACCTGTTTTTGATTTTAAAGGAAAGTAAAAGTCATGCTATTTCCCATAACAATAACCTGAGCACTCTCTGCTAAAGATCATTTTGTGTGATAGACATTGCATGGAGTTCCCCCACCTCATTCTGTATATTGTACTGTATACTATAAAGTAGTGATATACATCTGTCTTTAACAAAAATCTGCCCTTTAGGTCTCTGGTTTATCTTTTGTCAACAGTCGATTCATACAGGAAGCGTTACAGTGTGTGGATCATGTTTCATTGTAATGCACAGAATACTATCAGATGTATGTGGAGATTAGGATCAACCCTCATGTCTTGTGCCTGCAAATGAGCCAGAGACATGCTGCAGGATTGCCTGAGATACGGGAGAGAGGAAACGGGAAGAGAGCGTTGCTTGACAATGTCCCTGCTAAGGGAAACAGATCGCTGCAGCATTATCTAGATGGTGGACTGTGCATGGAGAGAAAATGAGGTGAACAAGTACGTCATAGGCTTATTAAGTGCCAATAAAAGACAGTAACATGCCTCCTACTACTATTTTTCATTTCCAAATGTCTCAACACATATTCCCAAAACATTTTCCTTTGATCTGGTGAATCTGGATATAGGGTGACATATGAATCCAATGTTTACATTGTGTCTCAAACAAATGTCTTGAATTCCTGATATCCCATAATTCATGTGCACATTGGAGGAAATAATGGCATCTGATAGCAGTGAAGTTAATTATTTGATAAATGTCCATTTTGGTTTTGTCATATATGTTTGTTTCTGTTAAGAATTAAGTATTATAGTGGCTAAATAGTTGGAGAAGCTCACTTACATTTGTTTAGCTCACATTCTGCTATGGAGTCTTAAAAATCTGTCTGAAGTTTGCTTATGAGGTCCATTTATATGTAAAAGCTGACTTCTAAATTAAAAAAGTGAAAAGTGATGTGTATTTGTCAGTTACAGTTGCCCATAACTGAAATGTGACCTCTGCATTTAACCCATCCATTGTAAGTGAGCAGAATTTACTCACTATGCCATGTGACAAAGTCTTTCACATACAGATACAGTACAGAATGTACATATATTACCCCTAATATTCCCCTCCATTTCTGTATTCCTTTCTACATTCCATTTTATATTCTAATATAGTTTATGCATAGAGATGCAGATGTTGGCTAACATATAACAACACATTTATGGACAAAGAAATGGCATTTGGGTGCAGGGAGATTTTAGGGACTACAGCACAGAGTGGCAACCTGTTCTTCAGAGACACCATGT
Source organism: Yasuhikotakia modesta (assembly GCA_036877545.1). Lineage (NCBI taxonomy): Eukaryota > Metazoa > Chordata > Actinopteri > Cypriniformes > Botiidae > Yasuhikotakia > Yasuhikotakia modesta. Next base: position 31,404 of record JBAJNP010000955.1, on the reverse strand, counting down.
ATTTCAGTTGCATAATGACTACAGAGCAGTATCCTCTGTATTCACACTGAAACCAGACTAATTTCCTGTTGATTCCTGTTAGAAGGACTCTAAAGGTCAACCGCTTTAACCAAAGCTTTTAGTGCCACTGCAAGTGTTTTGCTTCATTTCCTGGACTATATCAGAAAGTATGCTAAATATTTTCATTTTTTTCATTTTCCACACTGTGAATGAACTGCAACGAGACATCAAAATATCAACAATACTGTTCTTGGCAGCTGGGTGTTAAGGGCAGAAGTTTTGTGTAACTCTTCCACATAAGGCCCCTCAACACTGTCTGGGTCTGAAACTGCTGCATAGACTCCTCCGGGACTGCAGACAGGGAGGGACCACCGAATATGGCCAATCCTGTTCGTTCTTCTGTCACCGGGGAGTAAAAATACTGCGGCTACGTGCTGCAAATCAAGCATCCTGCTCCAGTGCCGCGTGTCCCAGAATCCTCTGGAAGAATCTGTGTGTGGTTTGGCATAAACAATCATAGATATGAACACAGCATGATATATCTTACACTGCTTACATTTAATTTATATTCAACATATGTAGGAAAGAATTTCAATTTCAACACAAACACATGACTGTAGGATGTATGTAGGAAACAACTTACATTAAACAACTTAATATTTGTTTTTATCCCTGAACATTGGCGTAACATTTTCTGCAGTTTTGTATAAGAAAAATTTTGGTCATTTAGTATAAGCTAATTGCTAATGCAAAATTGTGTCATGAAAAAAATAGAATAATCTTTATATAAAAGTTGGGACATAACCCATATCTAGGGACCAAAATATCAAAGAAACTTTGGAGCTGAACAGTTTATAGAAGGTAACCATCTAGCAAACATCAGGAACATCCTAGAAATAACCTAGCAACCACCCAGAACATGCTGGCAACTGCATAGCAACACCTTGCCAACTGCATAGCAACACCCTGATAATCTGGCAGTGCGTTTTGTATAGACAAACACCATTCACATTGTCTTTAGAAACTTCTTTTTTTACATGGTTTACTGCATAATTTAAAAATAAAAAGGATGTTCCAGGGTTATAGTCATCCAGCCTCTAGCCGGTTTTTATAATCTTGATAAGCAGCAGAGGTTTGTGTGGGGTGAAGAGAGATGGTTTGCCTACGTGAGGTCTGTGGCTTACTGCTGGGGAGCAGAGATTCTGAAATAAAGCAGGAGAGCAGAGATGTGCAGATAACAGGCTGACAGCCAATCACACACTGGCTGCAGTTTCCATTGGTGCCACTGAGCTGAAACACAGACACTGTTTACTCTTCAGTGACTGTTGATTTAACCTGAAATGACAGATAACAGCAATATATTCAGCAAATCTCTGACCATTAAATAAAACAATAAAACAAAAATTCAATATAAAAAATTTTAATTTTAACAATTTTAAATAAAACAATTTCAAGCGACATATTTGCCGCATGTTGCCACGCCCACATTCAATTTAAATGTGATTGTTTTATTACTTCCGCCTCAGACAGCACTACAAACAAAGTTAATGTATAAATAAATTGGCAAGTGAACTACTTATTTATTATAATTATAATTAGTCAATAAATATTTATTAATAACTGCTCTTATTATTTATCTTCTTTATCTATTTTTGCCTTGTCCTTTATTTTAAAATAAAACTGCTTGCAGCTTTCAACCTCAGCACCTGTGAATGAACTGATACTGAGGCACAGTTCAGCACAAAAACGACCAACAGCAATGAAGTCTAAGCTGGGCCATTTGGATCTCAGTAATACACGCACATGCACACACACACTGACATAGTACAGCACAAATCAAAGATCTCATGCAATCTGAGAATGTACTGTTGTCTGGTGTTCTCCATGCTACACGGGGACACAAAAAAGCCATTATTGTCTCATTTTTCACAGCTCAGCTAGTAGAAAACAAGGACGGTAGCCACAGGACACCTGAGTAAAGTAATGAAAACGATGAAAACCAGCCAAGCTATGCAGGTGAGGTTGGTGGCTCTAATGAGTATCTGTGATTACATTTTACAGCAGTGCTCCGCTCAGGGTGGTCCAGCTATGGTGGCCTTGTAAACTTGCACTGAAGATACTAAAGACATTGTATGACTGGGAGGTATTAACACTGGTGCATGTTAAGGGAACAGTTCACCAAACATTGTCATCAATATTCTGTCATTTACGCCTCCTCATATCACGGCAAAATCGTATGACAGTGTACCATACCAAACAAGAGACTAATGGGTTAATAAACTGACAACAGATGCACTAAATGAAACTAATGAGGGAAAACTAGGTCAAATAGGAGCGATTCAAAAACAGGAGAACATGTATCCACACTATATTTAGTATTTCTGTTTGGGATTATGTGCTGTTTCCGCTGTTCCAGGCTGTTTTGTTTATCCAAACCTTGGATAATATTTTAGAAGCCAGCGTAAACCTGTTCTCTGTTCACACCAGTTTGACCTCACGCAAACCTTTTCCTTGCTCCTTATTCCACTCAGATTCCTGACTTTACCCTGCAAGTCCCATTTTAATATCATTACAATGGCTGGCAATTATTCCTGGAAAGTTTATTTCAGTAATTTTGTTCACTGAAGTGTGTTTTACGTGCATTTCTAGTGTGACTTTAAAGAGATTAAGCAGTAAGATTGAACAATATGGTCATGTGCCGAGACTAAAGTGATTACAACTTTTATAAAATCCCTTTGTTGTTTTTTTTAAAAGGCACATTTGTCAGCAAAAGTTGTTGTTAACGTGAAGGTTATTAGCTCCTATCCTTTGGGTTTTTGTGTGTTCATTAGAGCGCACATGACTCTTCATGTTAAGTAGTAAAAAGACAAGGAATTTTAGGAGCCTGAGGAAGACCATGAAGATCACGTTTCTCAGAGGTTTTAATATGGTCTAATATCTAAAAACACTTAACCACTTAATAGGATTACTTTCTTTTTCTTCTGTCGACATCAAAAATTCCCATAATCTTATTTCTACTTTTATGTTTACCTATGACTTCTTATTCTTATTGGCAATTTAGATCTTTATACCAGCACGTGAGTGACTGTATCGACTGGATTCTGTGACCCCACATGTAAGTTCGGTCTGATGCTAACAACTGAGATACAGTGCAAACTATGATATGTCTCCCTTGACATTAGTCCCATATTCAAGCATTAAACACATAGAACCACTTTACAATTATTCATTTGGTAGACACTTTTATCCAAAGTAACTTACAGTGAATGTATACATTTTTTTTATCAATGCTTACATTCCCTGGGATCGAACCCACAACCAAGAGCACAATGCTCTACCAGTTGAGCTATAGGAAAGCTGTTACTTTTATTCCTTGTCATTCCAGTTTTAGTGCAGAACTGAATATAAGGCCTGATAATCCCCTAATTAAATAGTCCTAATAATTGATACAAATGACTAGAGGACTGAGGCATTACGTTTCATGTTATTTTGTTGTTTTAATGAGGGTTTTACTGCTTTCATGCGCATGGTGGCTACAGTAAACCATTCTGTGTGACTGTAGGTGGTAGGCTGTGCTTCAATCACGTTTTCTGCATTAGTATGATAATTCATTAACAGCCAAATCAACAGATTAGACCCATTTCAAAAAGGCTCACACAAAGCAAGGCTGTTGTTTCTTTTCACAGAAGCTTGGAAGCAAATGTGAGAATGTTGAACAAAAACAGAATGGGCGTCATTAGATGGAATCTAGACATAAAATCTTCAATTAAATCCAGTGTCAGAACTGTAAAATATCTGTATTATTGTGTCTGGTTGTTTGGTAAAGAAACTGACTGTAGTGCTATCTGAAGTTATTTTACCCTATTTAACACATTTCTAGTAAAACAAGCCTTTAATTAGAAACAAAGATGATTTTAAGGCCAAAGAATTTAAAAACCAACAAGTGTAAAAATATTAAAAATATTTGTACATTTTACAAAAGAGAGTAGGAGAAAGCAGAAGGACTTCTGAGGTTTTACCAAGAGTAAATCAGTCACATTTCACAGCAAAGTTTTCTTCTGACCTTAACAACAAGCACACACAGCAGACACTCTTCTGTCTCCAGGAGTCAAATATAAAACTCTGAAGCACTGAACATCTCTCACGTGTCAGGCGTGCTGAGAGAACTAGTGATGATAATCGGATCTGGACAGAGAATGAGATGGAAAATCTTGCATCCACAGATTTCTCACTACTGCCATGTCTGTGGTTGAGCTAATTCCTCATGCAGAGATGCAGACTGGCCGTCAGCTACAGACATCATTCATCACACACTTTAGCTTTCAAGGGGTCATATGATGCCATTTTTGTTTTATTTTACTCACATCTTAAAGACCCCATGAAATCAAAATCAAGACGCTTTGTGGTTTTTGTGTGTGTGTGTGTGTGTGTGTGTGTGTGTATATATATATATATATATATATATATATATAGCTTTAAAGATATCTATAAACCAGTGCGCTCAAAGACACAGACCAAATTTGCATTTAGAAGATACAAGCATTCAAAACTACAGTCTGTCATTTCCATCAATACAGAGACATCATTTTATGACATCATTCTGCACTTCAGCTTGACCAATCAAATGCTACGGCCTCCAAATTGTAAGGTAAAAAACACTATAAACTATTTTAAAAGGGGAGGTGCCCAAAACTTCCTGTTTTGGTATAAAAATATATCAATGCATTTAAAAGGTTGGACACTTCAAGGTAGCTCAGTTGGTCTTTAAATTACAGTTTACAGTTTATTTTTTTATTTTGGGTATTTTGTTGTGACTGTCTAAATGCATGAAAGCCTAGTAGTACAGCATGCTGGAGTTTACACTAGTCTTTCCTCCAGCACTGAGGCAAAATGATGAATCAGTGAAGCATATGACTGATTAGGTTCACTTGTCAACCTCTCCACAGGGGTTAATATTGGCCTCCTGTGTCTGAGTTCCTACAGACTGTTACAGGTCACTCATTGTCAAATTAAAAATTCACAGCAGGAGGATATCTGGCACGTGAGTTTAATTTAGCCGTCAGCAGCAGCGATCAACAGCACAGGTGTGTGGAGAGGCAGGCCGTCATGCCGGACAGGTGCATGGGCTGGTGAGAAGCCAGGTCTGTGCCGAGCTGCCTCACCCTGTGCAGCATTTGGGCTGAAATGAACGGAATTCTAGATTGGAGTGGCCGAGATGCCCAATGGAATGCCAGGAATGCCCGCCTTAAATATCAGCTCAACAAACACCTGCCTCAGCACACACACCTTGGCCTGGGGTGTATTTTTATGTTCAAAAAATGACTTCTCGGTTTCGGTAGGCGCTGTGGTGGTCATAGTCCAGAAAAAAGTTGTTCAAGACTGATCTTTCATTACACAGAACTTAATGTTTTCAACTATGTTTTTAAGTGTGCAGATACTTTCTCTGTCTTTTTTTTTAAGTTTTTTAAAAGATAAAATGTATAATATAACTATTTACTTGATTTTTAAGTGTTATGTCTTATTTTCTGATATAATTAAAGGGCCTTTGGGTTAGGCCTTATGCTATTTTTAAATATAAGAAAATTGTGAGATTACTGGAATCTTTTTCACAGGAAGAATTCTGAGAAACAGGAAGTTTATCCATAAGAAATCAAGAATCATATTGGAGAAAAAAATAATAAAAATAAAAGAAGTGGCAGCACTCCAAAATGAGTCACAGATATGAACTGTTAATGTTTGCTGTGCTCTCATGATTTCAGAGCTCCTTACAAGAGATGTCAAGTCTGCTCTGTACTTTGCTTTCACTGGAGTGACTAAAGTTAATAATAAGGAGGACATTATAATTTTAAAGGCGTTATTCCCAGTCAGGGGCTGTTAAGTTAAACCTCAACCGAAAGCCAGTTTTGGGTTGGTTATTAATCCCTTTGTCACACTCATGCTAAATGCATTGAACCCCCTGCGTGGCAGGATGGGGCCAAAGTTTAACACAGAAAATCCCTGGCCAGTTTTCGAAGAATCTGCTCTGAAAGGAGGGATGAACAGTGCTTTGGAATTTTGACACTGAATTGCAGCAGGAATGTATGGAATGTGTTCTATTTAAAGCCAAATCATTATGACCTCATGGTCGCCAATAAAGTCACTTTTTTACAAACGCTTAAAGCTAGTCAAGTAGAGCTTATCCAGAACATGGTATGTTTCATGGTATGGTGTTATTTAGGAAACAATGGCACTATTTGGCCTATTTGTGAAGGAACAATCATAAATAAGCTGAATATGAGAATGAATATGAGCTGATATAGACATAACCAATATACCAAGTTCTGCTGAAGTCTCCAGGGGTAGAGAAGGACTAGTTATCTATGTTAACTAACTCTTCCAAGGGGGCTGAATTGTAACATAATATAGAATAATAAATAACCTAATTGCATATCTTTGTTTGTTTATTTTGTGCAATATGTGCATTTTTTGTATTTTCTGAACATTAAGAAAAAACCTGAATGATTCTCAAAGTTTGTCAGAATGTGAATATACAACAAAGCACAATGCAATGAGCTCAACTTTCAGAATTTTTAACATCTTACTCTTACAAAATACACATAACCGGATGGCAGCAAGCATATTACTTCATGTAGCAAATTACTATGTGAAACCTTTTTTTGTTGCATTATTTTGTTTTTGTTGTTGGTTTTAAATGCCCTGTAATGTAACCAGTGCGATCATATTCCATTTACAACACAGCCAACCTTGTCACTATAACAATTATTGTGAAAACAGTTCATATCATCATCAGTGTAATTTAGGATCAGTTCAGATAAATGCAGAAGCTAACATCACATTGTAAGAAACTGGGGCTTCAGGAGGTCAGTGGAGATGATGTGCTTGCATGCGTTTAGGTTCTTGAGCAAGATATTATGAGATAGATAGTTTAATATTGAGAGGATAAAGACACCAAATCCCTTTTTCATTCAGCTGGTCTGTCTCATTTCCCAGTGCAGCAGTGATAAAGGACACCCCATTGATACTTTAAGGATGAACAAAATAGAAAGCCAAGGTTTATAAGGACACACATATATCCTGTATGACACTGTGATGAGGCCACTGAGGTGGTAGTGTTGTAGTCAATTATATATAGAGAGATTTGTGTTTGTTCAATAAATTATGACTATGATATCTAAAGCTCCATGATTCTGATTTTTTCTTTTGTTTTTTGTCTAATTTTATGTCTTGTTATTTCTGCCGCATTCCAGAGGATATATAGTGTTTAGCGCTTAATCATTAGCTTGCGCTGCTTGGGGTCTATTACACAGGAGGGCAGGATTTATAGCTGACAACATTAGCACAAAAAACTTCAGTGATTTACCATGACTTTGAGATCTCTAATACAAAGACATCCTATGGTCAAAAGCACTAATACATGACATACTAACATACAATATTGGGCATACTAAGGTGTCAAACAGGGAAATACTGCAATTAGTTAATATCACTGCAATTAGTTAATATCACTAATATCACAAAAAACGTGTTCTAAATTTCTGTGAATAAATTGAATTCCATAAACTTTAAATAAGAATCATCTCTGACCTATTATACCTTATGGATTAAAGGTTGTTTTTTCATTATTTCATTGCAATACCAATCCATTCATCGTTCCACTGTAAGATGTTAATAAGTGACACAGACTGGTCACTAAGGAATTTTCCACAGCAAAATGATAACCCTTGTCCAAGTACATCCTGGTGATGGCAGTGCCCTGATGTGACTCATAATAGAGGCAGTTCATTGGGTTTGATCAACAAAATTCCTGTCACTAACCCAATGAATGTGGTTAAAAGGACCACCATTCAGACTAAAGCAACAATGGTTTGATGTAAATACCTCCCGCTTAGGGTCAAGAGTCAAGGCAAAATTCTCAAAGTATCTTAGAGAGGAGATGTTGAACTAGGATCAGATTTCCACCCCCTCATTTAACTGGAGGACATGTGGCACTGCAAATCACTGACCTGGAAACAGTTCACTTCAAGAATTAAAATACAATTTAGATGGGCAAATATGGTTGAAATTAGATTCTTGAAATAAGAGGCTTACTAAAGCAATAGGTGGGGGTACAAGGTTAAAACCAGCATCAAAAATCTGTTTCTGTCAAAGGTCATAGGTCAACCAGCAGGACAATGACCCTACACACAAACAACACTCAGGAATGGTTGAAAACAAGCCTGTTTAAAGTGACAAGCAATGTTTCTAGATCCATATTCATTTGAATACCAATACAGAAACCTAGACATCTGGAGTGGTTTGCAATGGGTCAAACGGTCACTAGATATGGGAATGTCATTGGAGGCCAGTTGGTCATTGGATTTCTGTGTTTAAAAGGATTCATTATTGTTCAGCCTTTTGGTTTTGTCCCATTACGAAAGAAATACACGAGTGGCTATTAAAATGTGTTAAATTCAACATGTTCTGAAATAAAATATAAGCCATGTCCTTATCTCTCCTACTAGCAGGTTAAAACATTCAATGCACATTCCCATTTGCGTATTAATTGCAAAGGAAATTTTGCACACTTCTTTTTTAAGATTAAACTAGATCTTTGTGTTCTTGGCATTTGTTAAGTCTTTAGCACAATGTCTCAAAATGAAACCTCATTGCAATGCAAAGGCTGGTCAAGAGTCATGGCCGAAATTATTGCCAGTATCACATCTCTCTTATTAGATCAGTAACCTAATTCAAACATCACCCACGGTGCACATCATTTCTGCATCTGTTCTCTGCAGTTATATCTTCACAACCCTGTTTTTTTTGGCACACCTTCCTCGAAATCTCTTGACTCATTGTGGAAATCCAGTGAGAACCATTCTAAAGGGCATCTGCTGTCAGAGATATTCTAACATTGTATTTTAGGCAAGACCAGTGACCTAATGTCATTTGGATTTAATGCAGACAGTTGTTTTAATTATTTCAGTGAAAATCAGAGCAAATTATCTATATTAAATGATGCGAGACTATGTCATTTACAAGCTGTATTGGTGTTTGACTCAAGCACGCTTCCTCACTGAAGAGCCCTTGACATGCAGAGACTCGGTGTTCCACATCTGTACGTGCAGGATCTCACACAGCGTTCAGACCCTGTCTGTTCCCACAATCCCTCTTGTTCCTTACTTACCTCACAGTTCCACCATATGCTGAGTTACCAGAGCACCAATCGCCTGAAGGCACTCTTTATCTTTAAAAATTAAATTAGGGAAAGCAGCAAAAGAACAAAGAGAGAGAAAGAGCGGTTGAGAGACACAGAGATACGATATCTGTCATCTTCATTGTTCTCCTGCCTACATGGTCTACAACCTTGTAATGTTGTTATCTCACATAAGGGTAAATAGGGAGGGAGACATGGCCTTGTAATTAGGGCTTTTCCACGGTGAAAAGGAACGTTTTATTTTGTAACTTTAAAGGCCAAATTCTAAACGCAGGCTATGAAAGTGTCAATTCTTCCTCTCAGAATCAATCATGTTGATTTTAAAAAGACTTTTTAAAAAATGAGTACACACAAAAAATACAATTAATGACCCAAGAAAGTCACCAGTAAGAAAATAAATGACGTACTTTCACAGGCATTTCCTGTGAAAATTGGTCTTTCTGACATCATATTAAAGAAGTTATTTAGTCATCTTTTAATATATTTTACAGATTTTCATCTACCAGGAACCAAAGACTGACGGTAGGGGGTTAGGAGAACGTCCCGTGTTGACTGCGCTGCACCGTTGCCCTCTGTGCGTTTTAACGACATATTTCCAGCGATTGTCAGCCTGCAAAAATCCAGTTTTGATCAATAATCAGTTTTTCCTTCCAATATGGATTCTTAAAGGGTTTATCCCCGAATTCCCCACCGCTTTGGAATTCCCATCCCTGAATTCCCTACACGGCCTTCACATTATCCATCGCAAAAGACTTTGACACTTTATATTTGCATTGTATGACAACGAAGTGTTTATCATAATTGTGACAACAGATCCTGCTCTAATGCTAACCTCAATGCTGTGACCATAAATGTAGAGCTGCCATCATATTGAAACTACATGTATTAGTGTGTTTTGAACAACTTTTCTCTCTGTCCATCCATTTATCCATCTTTCTCCATCCCTCCAAAATGTCCATTATGTATTTGTCAAGAACAATTAAAAAAGTGATCTAATTTTTATATGTGAATTCCATACCTAATTCCATACTTCCGTACCTAATTCCATAATTCCATTACTTTCAGCATCTCTGGTGAAGATTTTGGGGTTTGGAATAGGGCAAATAAAGTAATGATTACTAATCATTTGTAATTAAAGTAATTGTAACTATTGATACTTTAGATTTGCTGACAACATTATTAATGTTGTTATTAATGTTGTCATTGTAAATCTGGATGTTGGAATAATTTCCTGTAGTCTCCCAAAATAGCCCTAGTATTTTGGCTTTGAGGTGGGAAAATATGTGATTTTTTTCACGTTCAGCAGTAACCTTTCTTAAAATGAAAGCATTATTAATCTGTTAAAACTTTGCCTTAAAATGGCCTGTTTAGTTTTGCCTTTACTATTATTGCAGTCAACTCTTCCCTGTGGTCCATCATGAATATTCATGCATGTGTCTGTGTGTAAACGTTAGCATAAACATGGTTGTAGGAGGAATTCAGGCTGGTGTGTGGCTGAGACATTCTGTGGACGGAGGCACGTTTGCGTCAGTGATGTCATCACACGCTGACGAGGGTTATTGTGATGTGCATAGCAACAGTTTTCACAGTCTCAGCTCCTCCACTAAGTGCCCACATGGCTGGTGGGGGGTACTGTCAGCAAGACCCTCTGTCTGAAATATAGGCAGTTGATTTCTATAGTCACACTCTTATTATTATTTTATTCTCATCCTGATTGAGCCAATAAACAAGTGAATTAATGCTATTTTGCATTGATTTTCAAACATTAAACTCATAACATTACAGGCAAGCCATTTAAATAAACGCTTAAGCCTTAAGGACAAATATGCGTCACATGTGCATGTGGCATGGCCATTGACACAGAATATTAATGGTGCCACTCCAATGTGGATTCCAATGTTGTTAGCAAGCTGGGCTCAGCCATTTATCTTTGTAGGAATAACACAGCAATTTAAACAATACCCACATTACAGCCAGCAGTGGGCCATACATGTGATGTTATTCACTGTGAGCCTGCTAATATGTGAATGAATGAACATGTGATACTCAGGTGTCTGGACTTGCAGCTGCCTGTTGGGATGCAACAGCCTTAATGCCATTAGAGGCAAAGTTACCAGATAAATCTGGATTGATTGATCCATTTTTTCTTTGCAACTCCTGTTAAGATGTTATGTGAGGTGAGGTAGAAAACATTAAGTCACTATAGTTCATAAGCAGAATTACAGACTTGTGTAAGGCAGTTATGGCCTACTGGTTAGTGAGTCTGGCTTGTAATCAATAAGTTGCTGCTTCGATTTCAGTACCAACAGGTAGCTGAAGTGCCCCTGAGCAAGGCACCTAACCCAGATTGCTCCCTGGCACTGCAGTAATAGCTGCCCACTGCTTTGCATGTGTGTGTGTGTGTGTGTGTGTGTATGTGTGTTTATGACTTGCAGTGTGTGTTCACTTCCACCAGTGATAGGTTAAATGCAGAGGTCACGTTTTGGGTATCACACAGAGGCAGAATTCTGATCCAGTACATTTCAGAGATCCAGCTGAACTATACTCAAAATGCAACAGCAACACATTTAAATGGTTTCATGTTTTATTATAAAACAATATTAGAATAAGCTTTGCTCCAACAATATATACAAAAATTTACATGTGGCATCATAAACAGGAAGTATCATTAACATAAAGGGGGTTCAAATTAAACAGTAACAACTTTGAAAAAAAAAACATTCAACTCAACAAAGTTTAACAGGGTAAAAGTAGACGTCATTTTCAAAATAACAATTCACCACAGCACTTCAATATCCATTAGTGTAGACAAGGTCTTCATCTTCTACCATTTCATATGATCTACAGGGACAATTTATGTCAAAACAATGTATGTAATGCAAACATTGCCACTAAGAAATGCTACACAATAATATTTATCATGTTTTGGAGGCAACATTTTAGCGTCTCAATTGGTTGCATAGACAAAAGGGCTGGAAAGGAATGAGTCAATTAATTGCACTTATTTGCTACGATAAAATATAACACAAACAGATTTAGAATTAACATCATAACTGGATGTGAGCAATAAAACGAATGACATCCAATCCGGTTCATTTTCTTGGAACATTCATTTACATCTTCATGCACAATCATGTTCACACCGGACGCGTTCTTTTAAAGACAACTACCGTTTCGGTTCCGGGAACGTTCTAGGAATGTTAGTAAAAAAAAAAAAACTACCAGGAACCAAAGACTGACGGTAGGGGGTTAGGAGAACGTCCCGTGCTACACCGTTGCCCTCTGTGCGTTTTAACGACATATTTCCAGCGATTGTCAGCCTGCAAAAATCCAGTTTTGATCAATAATCAGTTTTTCCTTCCAATATGGATTCTTAAAGTGTTTATCCCCAAATTCCCCACCGTTTTGGGGGAGATGTGAAATTACTCGGTCCGCTTTCTTCCAAACACCGCCGACATGGTCCTCACGATACTTTTGAACCCAGCAGTACCCTTCTTGAGCGCCCTCGCTTCTCTGATGAGCTCAAACAGTTCGTGAAACACCATCAACACACCGTGGTAGGTCTCGGCAGCAGAGACTTCAAAAAAGCCACAGTCCGCCGAGAGCGCCAGCAGCCGGCCTTCCTCGCTGGACACTGTGCGCCGGTGCTGGAGATCTCGCTTGTTTCCCACGATGATAATCGGAGCTGTACTGGCAGGTTTCTGCTTCGCTTGTCTTATGCACTGCACTTGTTGCTGAACCACACTAAAGCTGGCGCGGTCACAGATGCTGTAAACAAGAATATAGCCGTCTGCCCACTGGAGCTGTCTGTCGTTTATGTATCCTGATTCCTCGCCATGCTGAAACAAGACATTTACGCATTACTTACACGCAAAGCGGTCACGCTATCGGGCATTGTTTTATCCTGCAAGTCGCAAGTGTTACCTGCGGGCAAAGGGAGTCCCATATGTTGAAACAAATATCACGTCCGTCGATCTTGTCAGTGTGACTGTATATTGATTCTGTGGGTGATAAAACACTGTTCAACAACTGCAATGTCTTGCAATTCACAACGCAGATCATAAGAACACCAACGTGCAGTGTTCTGTTTTCTACTTACCTATGTCTCCATATTCTCCAATAAACCTCCTCGTTAAGAAGCGAACGGTTAGAGCTGTGATAAACATGGAAAGAGAGGTTGTTACTGCTATGTCTCGGACTGATATCTGTAATTTGTTAAATATATACGGATCTAACTAGCAAATTTAATGTTCAGGCTATTAACGGACTCACCAGACTTTCCAACGTCCTCAGCTCCAAGCAACAAAATGTTGACCTCCACTTTTTGTTGGTTGCCCTCCATGGTTTTGCTGGTGTGCCGAATTCGTGGTTTTACTTGAACAACCATTGGTGAATTGTTAAGACCTTAACGTCTCTGGCAGGCAGGTGTTTTACTTAGAGACTGGGACCGGATAGCAGGTTTTATATCTTCAGTATGTGGGCGGACCTCCTCTTACAGGTTGACCAATCATTTCCAAGTGCATCTGTTCTGCGCTGTATTTTCATAGCCAGAATAAAAATATTGTGTGGGAGTTTACCAATGCGTTTACGTTTAGTTTATCATTATAATAATTATAAAATTATTTATTTTTACTCATAATGTATGTATTAAAATAATCAACAATCACGCAATTTATAAATAACGCACATGTAATTTAATGTAAAAGAAGTGTTTTAAACATGCTCACAATAATAGTTTAGTTAATCAATAATTAGTTTATTATCAATAATTAGTTTATTAATTAGAGATCTATTTTAGTTTTATTAATACAATATATATGGTTTCACATCATCTTCAGGTACAGTTTTAAATTAGGCTCCTGCCAAGACATGTCTTCGGCGAACGGCTATGAATTGCTAATGATTGTAAATGAGAAGTTGTCTTTAGCAACTAATTACCGCTGCGTTAAATTAGCAATACAACACAGCCCCATAACAGTTAGCTATAGCAAACGACTTTTCTATACAATACTTAGACGTACACGGCCTTCACATTATCCATCGCAAAAGACTTTGACACTTTATATTTGCATTGTATGACAACGAAGTGTTTTTCATAACCGTGAAAACCGTGATCCTGCTCTAATGCTAACCTCAATGCTGTGACCATAAATGTAGAGCTGCCATCTTATTGAAACTACATGTATTAGTGTGTTTTGAACAACTTTTCTCTCTGTCCATCCATTTATCCATCTTTCTCCACCCCACCTTCCCCCCTTCCCCTCAGAACGGGGCCGATCAATGAAAGGTTTTTATTCTGTGTTTACGTTGCTCCCCCTATGGGCAACACGAATTAAAACTTGGAAAAATAACCTCTAAAATAAGCATAAATCAGGGCAAATACAGAATGAGAGGGATTTAGGGGAGCAATAAACACAATAAATTCGCATTAAAGTAATATATGGCCATTATAGTAATGGTCACACACTGTCACTTTTAAATTACCTACATAGTCAAACCTACAATATGCAATTGTACAAAATTGTATACATTAATAAAATTTAGCAGACACTTTTATCTAAAGCAACTTACAAGAAAACAAAGAAGTGAAAATTCATAATATTATAAACATTAGTCATATGCAGATACAATTTACAACATGCTTTTTAAATTTAATTTTTTAAAAATAATGGTTATGCTTTTGTTGGGTATTCATGAGAGACAAATTTCTAGCAGTTTTTTAATGCAGTAGGGTATGCGGCAGAGCAAACAAAGTTTGGAAGAACATTCCACCAGCAGGAATATTGACCATATAGCTGCGAGTAGGAGATGTGTGTGTACGCTTAGAAAGGGGTGTGATAAGATAAAATTCATCTGTTCATCTGAGTGTAGGACCTGGAAGGAGTGTATATGTGAATGAGTTTGTCAGGGTTAGATGGTGCAGAGCCAGTAGTGGTTTTATAAGCCAGGAGTAGAGATTTAAACTTTATTTGTGCAGCAACTGGTAGCTTCCAGGCGACCAGGCAAGCTGCTACAATCTGGATCAATTGTAAAGGTTTGAGTACCTGTGCTGGAAGGCCAGCCAACAGAACATTGCTAAAGTAGTCCAGGCTAGAAATGACAAGGGTTATTTCTAGGCTAGAAATACAAGGAGCTGTGCTGCATGTTTGGTGAGATAACGTGAGATTTTTAATGTAAAATCTAGGCAAATTTGCATGAGCGTGATATTCTGGTAATCAGTGCCTTTAACTGCAGTGTTTTGTTTCAGCATACATACAGACTCAACTGTGTATATTTTCTACTACATTCTATCAACAGTCATTAGTTCAGTACATCATTCAGTACATTCTGCAACTGTATATTGCTTGATGAAATAAACACTAATTGGTCTTGAACGGCATTTTGGAAAACACCTTGACCTTCTGAGACTTGCACAAAATAGTGTTTTCAGAGTATCTCAGCCATGAAACCTTAGAATAAAGATTTATCTGGAGCTGGAATTGAGAAGAGGAGAGATAATGGAGAACAGAAGGTTAGTAAATAGAACTCTCCAGTGTCCATAAGGAACACTGGAAATGACAAGACAGTTTGATGAAATGCTCAAGCTATAATGTGACAGAATGCTGACAGCTATTGTCTTATTCAAGGATGGAGGTTAAGATAATATGAAGTGAGTGAAGCTAGCTTGTTCCAGCTAGCTTGCATCCATTGGGGCAGTAAAACTTTAAAACTTTATTGTGCTTTATAAATTATTTTTGAGTTCATTGTCACTCCAAACTCTTATCTCTATTTATAATTATGGTGACATTAGATTTAAAAGGTTTGTGGTAAACAACAACATATTAAGCCAGCTATCATTATTATAAATATTTTATGCTGATTATCTTTAAAATTATGTTTAAATTTTATGTTTTAATAGCTAGCAATCCTTAAATAGAGAAAACTTTAGTTTTTATAACCAAATGTGTCTAAGGTTATATAGGTTGTACCAGGCTTATGCAGATGAAAAAATAGAAAAACATTGAGTTACACTTAAGCACATAACGTGGTTACTTTGACAGAATTTTATAGTGAAAAAGTCTTTAACACTTAATGTGTGAAAAGTTGTTGTGACTTGCAAATGTACTGAATTCGGCACAACACTGCATTTGTTGTGTTCATCTGTGAAAGCCGTTGCTAATGCCCCTAATAATGCAAATAGAAGCAGGTAGTACAAGAAAATGTTCAACACATCTTCAGTCCCACTTTTTATAAATTACCATAAGCAAATCAGATATAAATGTAAAAAGGTTTTATAGGCAGTTTTATAGCCATGAATTCAAAGCAGGATGCAACATTTAAGAAATTATAGTATATACATTATAGTATATATCAAATAAACTGTAATTAAACAGAGACTGTGATGGCAATTTGGTGTGAATTTTATTACACAATAATTCAGGGTGTTAGTGATTTTTTTTCGCCAAACAACAAAAATTACAAAATATAAATAAAAGTTTTGATACTTTATTTTTTCTCCACAACCAATCAGTTCATATCTGCGTCTTAAGATACATGCTTTGGACTAATATGGCAGAATGCGTCAAATGTTGTCATTGACATAGAAAAGCACACAGACCATATAATCTTTACAGAGCAATACAAAGTATTAAACACTCCAATCAATGTACTAATTCCATTCCAGTTAACTTGTCTGCATATTAAGATTTACTTGATACATAAATGACACAGATGAAAGAGAGATGGTTGCTGTAATGGCTCAATACACTGCAAAAACAGATGTACAAAGTGTGTTCACTTTGGCAACTACTTAATTGGAATGGTTAGTGTTTTGTTGAGAGATGAGTGGTTTAGGGTAAATGCAGAGATGCAGAAAGACCAGGTCTCTGTGGCAGCTGATGTTAGCAGCTCATAGTAACAGGCAGGTGCATTTGGACAACTTCTCTTGACTGAGAAGGCCATGCTGGGTGGTGGCCAAATTCTGGATCAGGCTCCAGAAGTTTTTGAAGCTGATGCCTTCCCCGTCTTTCACACCCATCTGCTTCAGAATTTCTCCGAAATGATCAGACTAAAGACAAAAAGAGAGTGTTGGCGTTGCATTAACTTCATACCATATAAGGGCTTATTTCCTGTTGAATTTAAAACCGGCTCTATGTCGCCCTCGCGTGGCTATTTGTGGCCATTTGCGTGTACAGTTTTCCACATGAAAAATAGCCTTGAAATTTGATATACATAAAATAAAATAACTAAGTAATAAGACAAATCCATAAAATAAATGCTTACAACACATTTAAATATTTAATTAGGTTAAATATTTTATTAATTTAGTATTACACAAATAACATTTAACAAATAATTATACTATGTGTAATAGTTGAGAACAAGATAGGCATATTTAAATCTATTCTTTATACAAGTCTAGGTGCTGATAAAGCCTATTTTTCTCTTGCTACAAACATGTCAGTACATGAATGGTGAGCAGATTAATATTAACAGTAAGAAACAGGTTCGGTGGAGTATTCATATGTTACTGTATCCTAAACCTCATAGCAGTTTCCCTTCTTTCATCTAGAAGAAATTAAAAACCCTGTCAGTAGACTCTCCCTCAAGCTGTAGAAGACCTGCCATGACACGATCTGATACTGACTGTAACAGCTTCAGCCTAACTCCTACAGAAACTATTTTTCAGATCCAACAGCAGACACCATTTTCTCCCTCAGTGGAGCCACACCCAGTGTTTTTTCTGGCTTAACGTGAGTTTAAACTGATCTGTGTAATCAGACCACGCCTCCATCGAAGAACATAAAGTCTGGGAAACTTTATCCATGAAATTAACCAATCCCACACAATGTAACATTAACCATAATATTTAAATATACAGCACAAACGACAGATAACACATTTAAGTGAGTGTGATATGTTGGGAAATATGACTAAATGTATTGTACCTTGACTAGGGTTGGCAGCTGGGAGGACAGAAGGTTTTTAAACTCATCTATCTTCAGCGTAGGCCGATTGTCAGGAGAAGCAGCATGGAAGTTTGTGACCAGGGTGTTAATGGCCTTCTCCAGATCAGAATACTACAAAATTGAGAGAGAGAGAGAGAGAGAGAGAGAGATACATATATAGACAAATAACAGATTCAATAATAACAGATAATTTTTGTAATTAATTAAAAAATAATAGAAAGATTCAAATGAACGTCAACATACATACTGATATCAATAAATAGATTTTTGATGTCTGATATTAACCATAAAATTTAGCCAAATATAGAATTATTTTAAAATAAAAGCTTTTATATTGATGCATTTTTTGCAAAATCTACCTTTGAAATATGCTGAAATGGTACTTAAGATATTTGTTTATTAATGCAAGAAATAATATTTTCACAATATTTATCCACTTAAACCTCTATAAGTTGGTTTGTCCTGCTCCTCAGCGCTCATCGTTTCTGTAAACTGTGGGCATTTAAGCGTCACTTGTTCTGACACAATTATTGGATTTACTACCTGAAATACCTGCATGTCAGGCCGGTACAGCCCGCCCGCCCTCAGCACATTATTTACCTAAACTCAGAGTCCGTAAAAAATTTCCCGGTTTTATAAAGACCAAATGTAAGGAGGGCTCTACTGCTCAGAGTTAAAGTATATTTACTGTTGTTTAATGTTGGACGTGCATCTGTGCCGAGGTGAAGATATTCGCCCATACTTTCCCTAATTTAATGTCTAGCTCAGGACAATCTTCGTCTTGAGGCCTGTGTCGACGAGTATGAACGCAAATAGCTTGACTAATTTCTCGTGCTTTTCATTGCTACACAATGGATGTCTCTCAAAATTCAGTGAGCTGATAGACGCCTTTTTAACGCAGGATTTAGGGACGCAAACAACCCACCAGGTTTTCAAATAGAGCCACTACGTCGTTTGCATAGACACAGTTACGAAAGTTTCATTATGCTAAACTTCTCCGCACATCTGGCCTGAATTAACATAACGTTGAACACATTTCCGAGACGACCGGGTAAACTGTAAAGAATGTGTTTGTTGGGCGTCATGCAGTCAGTGGTATTTACAGTCTTCGACTGCACATAAAAAGATAATGGGAAAGATAACAAAGATAAAAACTCTTTTTAAAAAAATAGATATACTAGAATACTCATAATACAGTAAGTTAATAATAGAAGGAAAAGTACACTGTAGACGCAGTTGCCTGCGCAGTTGTTTTAGGCAAGTTCGAAGGATTCCCGAGATCATTGTGTTAACCGAAGAGACAACGCCAAGCTTCACGAACGCAGTTTTCGTAAATCTCTCAAACCCCAAACAATATTAAATATAATATACATTACCGTGAGCAATCTCTAAGATAATGCAAACCACATACCTGCGTCGCCATTTCTCGTGATTTCTTTTCTTTTCTTCGCACTTGACAAACTTTTCTTTTCCTGTCGTGCCGTAATTGTTACTTTACTCTCTCAGCGTCCCATCGCTTCTGTCACATCTTGGCTGACATCCTAAATCCTCCCACTAGGAGAAAAAAACCTACCCACCTTCCGTGTCAGTGACTGCTATGGGAAAAAATTCTCCTGTAACTCGATGCTTCAGGACAGTAAACCTTAGGGGGCGGAGACGATCTTGTTTCATGCAGCTATATAGCCTGCTCACTATTTTTCAATGTTTCCACATGACATTGGAACAATTTTGTTGATGGATGAAGCTTTTGGAAAGCACTGAATTATTGCTCCATTGGGTATAAAGTTTCTTAGCATTCTCACATCTGGAAATTATCAGTGTAAAGTTGTAACGCAATTCTTTTAGACAACAAATGGTTCCATGTTCAAAATCCACGTTGTCATTGGGGTTCTCTGCATTGGGCTTGTCTTTTTTTTGCGACCTGTCTTAATCGATTTGGTTCATATTTAAGACCCCAAAAGCATCTCATATTAAGCTCAAATTTGCCAAGATGAAGGCAAAATGATTCACGTTCATTTTAAAGCTTTTTTTGGCTTTCAACAGTTTTCTCTTTGTGTCTGCTTTATTTCTCCTAAGGAATGTGAGGAGAAACATTCAAGACAAAGTTCATACTTAATTAAAACTGGGAACTCTTATCTCAAGAGCTATGAAAGCAACTGAGCTCTATTCTCTGGAAACACAAAGAGCGACAACAATGTTATTATTGCATTAACATGCATTAACATATTATAGTAACATGCAGTGTTATGACTGGTCAACAGTTTTATCACATGCTGTTTTTGCCAGGACATTTTCAAAAGTGGGATTCCCACTGAGTAAAGGCGTGTTCCTCTACAGATCAGAATTCACTGACTCTGGCTCTTTTCCTGTTCTCAGTTTCTAAACAGTTCTGGAAATGTGCAGGCAAGGACATGCTCAACATTTTGGGTGTGAACACTGACAGAACGAGGCAGTACAAGTAGAGATTACAACACTGCAACATACAGGTGTGTGTAAACACAAACATTTACAAATGAATGAACTGAGTAATGAATTAGTCAGCCTAGTGTCCTCATTAGTTACCCAAAACTGTGCAAGTCCATAAATGCCCAGTGGACTTTGTGTACTGATTTACGAATAAAGCATTGCACAAACACACACACACACACACACACACACACACACACACACACACACACACACACACACATTGTCATATCTTATGGGAACATTCCATAGACATAATGGTTTTTATACTGTACAAACTGTATATTCTATGACCCTATAGTAACCCTACCTCTAAACCTAACACTCACAGAAAACTTTATCTATTTTTAAAAAAAATCATTCTCTAATATTCAAAAGCTTTTTCCTCATGGGTTACCAAAAATATCACCACAAGGTCAACATTTACTAGCATTAAGAGGATATATTGGCTCTCTATAATGAAATAAATACCAACACCACCAACAAACACCTTTGAAATGATATTAGTGAAGACCTCACATAAACAATTTTCAAACCAAGATAATGATGTTTATGCACTCTATCTCTAAATCACGTCTTTACAGAAGCCTGTGCACAGAAATCTGTGTTAAAACAAATTTAAAGGGAAAACAAGATTTACATGATTATGACCTGTTAAAATACTGAGGCCTAGTTACACTTTATTTGTAAAGACATTGTGTGCATCACAAACAGCCTCATTTGTACACACAAAAATGGTGTCTGTAATCGTTCAATTATAGGTGCTCAGAGATTTCCTCAACCCACCACCCACACAGATATTCAGGCTGAAGCACATATGAAAAGTCTTTTGTGTCTATCTGAGATAGAGTGTAGTGTATTAGTCACAATGTTTGTGCATTTTTATTTTGATTTATTCTGGCTTCTCTCAGCAGAAGTTTTTACTCAGTGTATTTCAACATTCTTCACATACCACCTTTTTTCCAATGTAAAATGGCTGTTTTACTTGCACTTCCCTGGATGTAACGTTCTTATGAAGAGAACAAAACACATGGGCTTTGTACCTGTAGGTTCGTGTTCATACTTGTATGTTTGTGAAGCATAGGTTACACACTCCCACAGTAAAGTCAGAGTTGAGTATCGAGTATGTTTTTGCTCATAATTATGTCATCATTAATGGAACTTCAATGGGTGCTGCAAGTGCTGCAACTCAACATTGGACGACTACTGTATGAAGACATGGCATTAAAATACAGTATAGAGTTAATATTTAAGCTAAATTATTTTTTAGACTATTAAACTCTTTCAATGCATTTAAGCCTATTTCTAAAGCTTTGTAACTCATGTTTTTTCACTTAGGGAAAAGGCAGCTTGTTTTCGGAGTCCTGCCACACCCACTAGCGACATGATACTTTTGTGCAAGTTATTAGGTCAAACCTGTTATACTTCAATGCAGTCTGGACATGATTTGTCCTCATTTATATCACTGACAGAACAATCATGGCAGTAAATCACAGAGCCCCTCCCTGGTATAAGCTGCTGCAGTAGTGCCCTCTGTCTTTATTCTCTTTAGTCTCTTTCCTGTTCCTCATCACAAAAACAGGAGTGGGCACTACACTGCTCACTGACAAGCCATCAGATTGGTCAGTGTATATAGTTATTTATCACTGTTAAAGTATATATCTGTTAGCATTTATGCTTGATCTTCCTTAACCAACAATAAATTTGTCACTAATAACATTACAATTACATTTCCATTTTAGTTCCATAGTCAGACATATTATTTATTTGAAACATTTTTAAAAACACCTATTAAACACTTAGGGTCATTCTAAACCCAGTAAACAGGCTATATGTTTCATGTGTCACACCACTCATAAGGGTTAATCATAATCTTCACACATTTCACACTGTACAACCCCCAAACCCTGAGTTCTTAATTGCATAATTGCAGGGTCAGTAGTTATGATTGGATAAATACAGATTATGAACAAAAAAAACAGGAACAAGTGTTGCTGCATAAATCCTCTTTGGCTGTTTAAAGCCTCATGAGACAAACACCAGAATAAACACCAGAAAACAATAAACAAAAGACAGAAGAAAGAAAACAAAGAGAGGCAAGTATACGACTACTTCTTCAAATTCCTTTAAGCAGGGAGAGGCTTGTGTTTATTTGTACTTTAGCATCCTTGGTATTCAAATTTGGATTAGGTCTTAGTTGCTAAGCATGCATACGTAACATTTTATCCACTTTGTTTTACAACATACAAAACAAGGTATACTTTGTTTAACAACACTATACGCAATACAAGGTTAACCATGGAGAGGGGGTGCTAACCCCAGTGCTTTGAAGCAGGGTTTCATAACCCAAGGTAAAAGTGTCTTCTAAATGACAAATAAGTTAACATTCCACCACCCAGCATGATTGAATGATGATAAGGACTTAATGCAGTGTGAAAAGCCTATTGAAATGTGTTTATCACATATTAGATGACACTTAGTGTTAAATGTGTCATTTTCATTTCTTTATAGAGGCAGCATAATCTGGTTAGCGCTGTTAAGAAAACTCTGTAGAGTGCTTGTACGCTGTTTCACTTCTCGAAGAATGATCTCAGTGACACATATTTACACATAGGCATTTAACCAGCACACAGAAAATTCCTGAGGTTTGAGTATTGAGCCCTGCCTATTGAAGCCTGTCCAGAGAAGTGTTTTCAGCATTGAAGCATTCATGTAGTTTCTTCAAAACCACCACATTGATGTAAAACATTGATGTACATAAATAACTGGGACACATGCTTTCCTCAAATACATGGTCACAAACATTGACTGTGTGGGGAAGCGTTCTTATGTGTAATGAATAGGGACAGAGAGCATGTTTTTTACAGCAAGTTAACTGTTTGGGTCATATGCAACAGAGCAAAGCAGAAGCAATTCAGGCCTTGTTGGGTACACTACACAACAGTACACAACTGCGCACACTAAACTAGCTGATTGCAGGCTGTGTTACAAGGTCATTCGTCTCTCACAGAAACTCATGCAAGAGTTTAAACAAACAAAAGTCATGCTTACAGAAAACATGACATTTGATTCATCTTTCATCCAAAGCAACAAACCCTCTAGCTAATTTACTGGCTGTTGCCCTGTAGCTCATCAGAAACAACACAATGTTCAGATATCAAGTTGGTTTAAACCTGTTTTATGCTTCATATATGCATATATACATAGCTAGAGCAGGGGCACTGTGAAGACAGCTTTATGGGTGCTTTCTAAGAGCACTTTAGTCAAAGACATTTGTGAGGTGGTTAGCTGGGCGTCGCCCAACACATTTGACCGGTTTTGCAGACTGGATACTGCAGAGTCTTCATTGGGTCAAACAGTCCTCCATGTGAGTATGCAACACTCTTAAATGTAAACACTTAAAATATATAATCAACAGGCTTCCCTCTCTTAAGAATAAGAGCTTTGTGGTTCTTTAATATTGCATTTACTAGCTGACACATGTTCTTCAGGCAGTATGTATGCAAAATGGCGGTTGGCCACAATCCATAGTAAAATAGTTAAAGGTAAAAAGAGAACTTAGGTTACTCATGTAACCCCAGAACTAACTGTAGTTAGATATCCCACCACACAACAAGACAAGAAATATGCAGAGAATGCGGGAGGGACGAACTGTACTGATATATATTATGGAGGCGGGACTACCTTGGCACTGCTGTGTGCGGTCTGTCAACTGCTTTTTTGATTGGTCAAACCCCAAAGCTATATTAATGATGAGGTTACCTTCAACAGAAAAACCAGGGTTACGTGGAAACCTCAGGTTGGTTTAATCTCAACAAGTGTTAAGATACAGTATGACTTTCTTTACTTATCTGCATATAATTTATGTTAATACAATAAATGAATAAAATAAATCAATTTTCTGTTCTACCTTACACAACTATTGACATCACAGAGATCTCAGTTCTTCAGTTCTTAAATCTGTTTTACTACAGTCTGAAAACTATCTGTATTTCTGTAGCTCGACTGGTAGAGCATTGCGTTAGCAGCACAAAGGTTGTGGGTTCAATCCCAGGAAATGCATTACAAAAGAAAAAGTAAGTATATTATTTACAATTACAGAAGTAACTGTACAGCGACTTATAGAATTAACTGTAAGTTGCTTTGGATAAAAGCCTCTAATGAATGTAAATGTATCTGAATATTGACAGATAATTATTGTATACAACCCTTCCCACAGAAGCTGAAGTGTGGGTAGAAAAAAAGAGGTAGGCATGGAGTCTTGGAGGTGGACAAGGTAACAACTAGGGTACCCTTGAGCAAGGCACCTAACCCCCGGTTGTTCCCCAGGTGCTGCAGTGATATCTGCCCACTGCTCTGGGTGTGTCTTCACATGGGTTAAATGCAGAGGTTGCATTTCAATAATTCATATTCATTCAAATAATTCACTCAATAATTTCAAAAAATAAAACTGTGTACTTTATTCATGATGAAGCACAGCTACAACCTACAGCTACAAGCTACAAAAGAAAATGTGAGCAGACGGAGAATAAACATCAACACAAACAATTGCTGAAACAGAAGCTACATACATTTTCTAAAAATAATAATGTTCTGAATGCAAAATAATGAGAAATTTACCAACTGAACAAATAATACCAATGGTACTATGAAAAATGTGTTACTTTAGAGTGTTGACTGTGTTTGCTGTAGTCAGTCACTGACTGTGGGAAGACTTAGTCAGATTGCTAAAAGGAAGAACAGGTTTCTGTTGCACTAGACAGTTAGAGGCTGTTGTCAGTGTTGGGTGACACTGTAAAGATGAGCATCTGGCTGCTGTTGATCTGCTTCTCTCACATTATGGAAACAGGTAAAGCCATTTTCTTATTGCAATTTGCTTAGTATTTCAATTTAATTGATTTGCTTAATATTAATGTTACTATTGAATGTATAAGGTGCCATTGGAAATTGAGAGTATTGGAGTAACAAATATTAACAATTTTCTTATAGTGACAAAGCCGTTTATTGTAACTCAATGGCCAGCAGTGGTGGAGGTGATGGCTGGACATGATGTCATTCTACATTGCAACATAGTGGAGCTGTACGCTTCGTGTTCCACAGTGGTTTGGCTCAGAGTGGATGCAGTGAATGCCACAGTCAGCCTCACTAACAGAGTTCATATTGATCTTCGTCATTCGAACAAATGGAGCAGTATTTGCACAGCTGTTATTGCTAATTCAACAGTGCATGACTCTGGCATATATTACTGCGCTGCTGTGCAAGGGCGCTTTGCTCATATTGGTAACGGCACATGGGTCATTGTGAAAGGTGAGATTTGATTATGCTTGTCATAAAGCATATTTTATGCAATTTGTCTTTGCTTTTAATGGCATCAAAATATGTAAAAGTAATAAGCAAGTTTGTGTGGACAAAAGATGGCACTTGTAATCGCTTTATGTAAAACAGCAGTTTTGAATGTTTTTGTGCAAGACAGACAATTTTGTATTGTGTTTTTCTATTTTCCCGCTGATGTAAATGGGTTACTATGGTAACCGTGATTTGTTTATACCCACACTAACAGACATTAAACAAGAGCTGTGGCCCTCCAACCTCAGAAACATGTTTATTATGATTACAATATGATATGAAGAACCTTTCATTTATATTTTATATCTGGTGAATTTATTCCTAAAGTCATGTTTTGAAAAATACAGTAGAGCAACACAATGGTTGGTACAGCTATGAATTCCTATGATGTTTAGTCATTCTTTCCATTAAAATCAAATGTTTTCCCCTAATCTGTTTCCAGAGAACATCGTGTTTCCTTTTATCAACATTCTTTCACCACTGGTCCAAAACGCTCCTTTAATCCCTCTTCAGTGTGTTGTGACCGGGGTGGAAGATTTTCAGGTGCATGTATTCTGGGCTGTAGGGGGGAGGGAAGAGAAAGGACAGTCCATTAGAACAAACAGGCGTGAAGGAGCCACCCAACTCACCAGGAACCAAATCCTGCTGACTGCTGAGGAGTGGCAGAGGCAGGTGCAGTGTGTGTGCATGGTGGAGTTTGCAGGACAGCTTTACACCAAGACTCTTCAGCGACATGGTATACAATATATACATCTCTCTCTCTATATATATATATACATCTCTCTATATATACATCTCTATATATACATTATTCTCCATATATACATCACTCTCTCTATATACATCTCTCTCTATATATACATCTCTCTATATATGCATCACTCTCTGTAATTCAATATACAATATATACATTCACTAAAAAGCATTCAAGCTGCAATTTATAACTTTCTGAGTAAAATAAGCAAGTGGTCAACTTGCAGTTTGCAGTGGTACGTTTATAGCAATTATTTATCATTTGAGCTGTCGGGTGGGATTCTGAGTTCATATGACTATTAAAAAAAAGTAACTTGTATAATTTAAACAGAGATGGTGATAGAAAGTGAAAGTTACAAGTTGCAGCTTTAAACAAGTGTTTTGCTAATTTTATTTAACTTTATATACGTTTGTCTGTTTTTGTAATTTGTGAATTTCATTTAAATTATGTTTTGTAATTTACTAATTTAAAAATTCTTTTTACAGATGAGTCAAGTGTGTGCCATGCTATTAAATACACATATCTCCTACTGTGTTTCATTTTTGGACTGTTTCTACTGATAACAGTGATTGTTCATATAAAAAGGAAGAAAAACTACACTATGAGGTGTCTATGCATAAACATGCACATTTAAAAATCACTTCTAAAGTATGTCATGATGTATTACCATGTAATAATGTAATAATATGTATGTAGATTTGTAGATTTCACAAATATAGATTTATATTTTCATGTTTTGAACTGTGAATATTCTACATTACTATTTATGATCGATAAACCCTGTAAATAATGTCACAATTTCCTGGTTGCTTATTGTCAAATAAAATATATTATGATGTATTGTATTCATCCACCTTCTCTAAATCATATGAATATGCACTAAAAATCTGACAACAAAGTAAAATTAACCATAATCAACTATTTTGTTTCTATTATTGTCATACTTTTTATTATCTAGAATCTATACCTGTTTTCCACTAATGTTGTTGGCCAGTGTAACAGTTATATAGAACAAGAAACCCCCCCAGACTAATTAAGAGCAAACATGCTTTATGGACCTTTTCTTATTTGTGTCAGGGTCAAAAACAGGAAGTGATTTTTTTCTCTTCTTCATGCAGTGTCGCTTTGTCCTCTGTGTTGTGTGGTTGCATGCAACACGAAATTCAGGGTAATGTCCACAGATTGCTTTGTCAGTGGAAAATCTTCAGTTTTAAACATACAACAGAAAAACCTCAAGGGTGAATTATTTCACACCCTAAAGTCTTTAGTGGAACACCGGCTGATTTAAAATAAAATGAAAGCGGTTACAAAAAGGTGAGAGAGAGAGAGAGCATTTAACAATTTGCCAACAAGCCTAGTCTTCAAAGCTACATTTACACTTTTAAGTGGGAAAAGTTCTATTGTCTAAAATCTATTAAATTTTGTTTAATAGACTTTGAAATTATGAGGTAATGGATTAAGAATTATAAATTATTACTAATTTTTATGTTCCCATCAAAATTAATTTAGTGTCTAACTTACAGTGACCCAGTGGACCTTCAGATGCAATATTCTAGCTGTAGTTTCCACAAAAATACAATGATCATTGCAGTTATTGTTTCTATAAGACAATAAGATTTCAAAACATTTTCTACTTTAGCAGAAAGCTTTTAGAATATTTCTGTTATTAAATTTGTTGGATGTGGTGAGTATTTCTATTGCTACATTTCCAAGGATTAATAATTAATAATAATACATTATAATATTAATTAATAATAATCATAACAGTACCTGCAGTCATTATAGCTGTTGGCATGAACTATGCATTTTTACAAGGGCCAATGAATCATATAATATGAGAACAATGAACCCGTCAAAGCCATATCCTTGTGGGCAGTGTGCCGACATATCACGCAGTACAGTAGCGTTGGTGACCCGAGTTCAAGTCCTGGCTTGAGGCTTTTTCCTGATCCCAAATCCCCTCTCTCCTGCCTGTTGCTTCCTGTCTCTACTCCCTGTCCTGTCTAATAAAGATGAAAATACTGCATGTACATGTACAATGTTAGCTGTGGAGTCGAAAAAATCTTTCATTATTAAAAGATGAATATGAGACAGATGAAGTGAGTTATATTTTTGAACACTTTTCACTGCTTTTCTGTCAGAGTCAACTTCCTTGTCTTTATCTTAGTTTATTTGTGTTCGCACCAACCATAGAAACAATGGATACTACTAATAATGCACTATTCCTGCTTGCAATGTGTGAACAAATAATGCAACAGGACACAGCTAATCACTTGGAAACACAATTGTAAGCCAACTGTCCCCGTTTGTTGTTTTATAAACTAATAAAACATTGTTGAAACAAATTCAACAATGTCACATATTGCATTATATTCATCTTTTAATGATGAATTCATCTTTTAATGATGACTGCAGCAAACAAAGAACTTGTTTCTTTAGTGTCCCGATACTTATGAAAGGCTCTGTGTGTATATATATATATATATATATATATATAAGGAACAACTATTGTATGGCAGGTGTAGCTCAGGATCTGACATAAATTTAAGGTGTTTCAGAGTTTTGCAACCAGCTGAATGAGCAGATGTGTACTGACAGGAGAAGGGGGGTAATTTGTGACTCTCACCACATTTCTCTTAGTTGGCCTTTGAAACCTACAGACAGCATGCCAGGCCTATTTTGTCTTGTCCTTTCTTGTGTATTATATCTAAAAGGTAAGACACTATTTAATGTTGTATATAATCTACCTGTATTATTGAGGTTTGTTAAGAACTACTTATCATACAAACTGGGCTGTCATAGTTTGTCTCTTTAGACAGTCATTTGGTTTATTAAACAGAAGCAATATGCTGTAATAATATTAGAAATGTTAGCATGATAGATTTGTATGTGAAATATGTATAAATGCATACAGTGCAGTGTTTATGAGCTTGTTGAAGTCTAAGTGCTGTTGCAGTCACGACTGGTACAGTGTCTCAATATCCCCCGTCACTGGAGGTGAGGTCAGGCGATACAGTGACCATGCAGTGCCAGCTGAATGAGGTGCAGTCCTTTTGCCACACAGTGGCTTGGCTCAGAGTGGATCCAGTGAGTGGAATGAGCTACATCCTGCAGGACTCAAACATCTCTTATCAGATGAACAGTCCGGTGCATGGCTCAGTCTGCAGTGCTTCAATTTACATCACAGCTGTACAGGACTCTGGGACATACTACTGCATCGCTACAGACCGTGAGCACATGTATCTCGGAAATGGAACAACTGTGATTGTACGAGGTATCATAACTTGCATCCAAAAACAGCGCTAGAAACATATTTCACAACTACCAGCAAAGACCAGATTCTTTGTTAAGGTTTATGTTGAGAATAAAGGTTGTGTTTGTAATATATAATTGTTCTAAATGTTATAGGTAAAGCTATAACCAAGCTATCCTTTTCATACTAAATTTATTCAATTGATTTTTTTACTAATTTAATAGCTGATATCCTATTAACTGATATTCCACTAATTATTAATTCAAATGAGAATTTACAGAATATAAACATTCCTTTAATATATTTAACGTTTATTGCGCTATTGTTATTTTCAGATGCTAGCAAAGTGTTGTTGCCGTCTATTAAAATTACGGTATTTGCCAGTAGCAGTGACCACATCTCTACTGTGACGCTTCAGTGTGTAGTTGAGAGATTCGCTCCATCACTTGTGTACTGGCTCATAGGCGGTAAACAGGAGAGTGGACAAATTGGAAGTTTTGGGGGTAAAAACATAAAGAACTCTTCTGTGCAAACCTTGAACCATGTTGAGATATCAACTGAGGAGTGGAGAGCAGCGGGACACTGCACCTGTGTTGTGAAGTTTGGGGAACTGACATTCACCAAAACTGTTCATTATTATGGTAAATGAACGAAATTATTTTATTACCAATCATTATGGAAAGAAATGGTTTAGCAAAATTCAGTTTGTTGGTGTAGATAATAAAGCTAGAGCAATGCTGTCCATTTTCTGAAAGCATTTATAAAATGTTTTAGTTGGTTTATCAAAGGTTTTAATTGTTTTTTTTCCTTCCCTAGATTATCAGGACTCTTGTTATACTCTCATCAGTGCACCAAGAATCGCAGCATTTTTTGCTATTCTTCTCTCTTTTATTATTTTATTGATAATAACTGAATATTACTAAAATACATTAATTGTCACTCTTTGACTTGCAAACATGTTCAAGTTCAAGTTTATTTATAAAGCGCTTTTCACAATGGTACATTGTTACAAAGCAGCTGTACAAATGACAGTGAACGCAATGACAATACACAGGAATGTGAGAATTAATGTTTAACTTAATTGGCATACTTGGGTAACTGTAAAAATGCAATTACTAGACAGAATTTAAGACAGCAGTTATGTGAAATACCAATGCTAATGTCAGCAGACTCCCTGCAAGCAAGCCAACAGGGCGACAGTGGAGGAACCAAAACTCCAGAGATTAATAAACGGAGAAAAAAACTCTGCTGGGACTGTAGATGATTTGTTGATTGAGACGATCACACCAGCGCTGTTCGACTCTATGGAAGGGGCCTAGGTCTCTTGAATATCCACCAGTGGCTGGATCCAGTTAGAGGCAGGCTGATCTAAAACTCCCCAGGGAGGAAGCCCAAAAATAACAGACAATAATTAACGTAGCTGCTGTTCATAATTGTTTAGGCA